>APFE030943254.1:58061-85863 GCA_000404065.3 Pinus taeda | reverse complement strand
TCTAAAGACCAAACAACAATTTGAATGTCCACTCCTCAAAATTAATTACACACTTGTCTAACCTCTATTCAACAAAACAAATTGATCTACTATAGGATGAAGTGGTGGCCTCTGTTCATGTGTGCACTAGCTTTGCCACTTCAAGATGCATTTTATAGGAGTTATAATCTATGATACATGTGTGCATATTAAGTCACTTCTTTGTCACAAACTTTGCACATTCATCTTTGAATATGCTATATATTTTTAGTGCATATATCTTTAATCAAACAATTTTTCTCCCCTATCTCAATGCCTCCACATTGATTTACTTGCTGGACATGCACATTGTATATTTGCATATCTCATGTGCACCAACTTTGATATATCATGCACAATCACTCACACAATAAAGCACATGCACACTCTCTTTGTAAACATGTCTCTCGATCATTCCATCTATGTACATACTAACTCCAAAATTGTCACCTACACTTTTTAATTAACACACAATGCACTCACTATTTGCACAACCCATACACATTTTTCCCGACCATATGACAATATATACAACACACTCTAAATTGACCAGATCCAAAAAAAATAATTCAATCCCTTACATCTTAATAAGATCCATACACATTATTATTATCAATTCTTCCTATGCGCACTACATAACAATGATTATGCTCCTTCTCAACTTACTTGACCATATCTATGCCATTAGCTGAGAAATTAATTTGATCCTTATCCCTTCGACCAAATCAAAGTATTACAATCTTTACTTCACCTTTCAATTTGGAGACTCAATCAACCACACTAACAACAAGATCTCAGGCCACTAACTAGATAACCAATAATTAATTACATTTACACCAATTGTAGGACCATATTGACTCCATTAACTCCATAATTGATTTATCATTGCGTTCCACAATCGTTTGAAGACCAATTCAATCAAATCACTTGTAAACCAAGTGAAACGATCCTTCTTTGGAAAATCCATGGGCACTTACTTTGTTGTATCCTTATGGTATTTTATTATAGAACCTACAATAAACTACAAGGCACTGAATGAGAAACCTAATAGTAAACTAACTAGACATATAATCGGTAGAGTGCAAAACTAATCTAGTGCTTCTTTGTAAGCATTATGAGACTATGACACTACTTTAACTAGATAAATTTTAACTTTCTTTGCCCATAAATTGTTGCCACTTATTCCACAACTTTCTAGGCACCTTTAAGACTTGTAGACACTTATATAGCACCCAATCAAAGCTTTGCAGTCAATAGATAATTATGAAAGCTCTAAAAGCCTATTGACATCAATGCCAACCCTAAGTCATTGATTGTTTCCATAACATAATATTACAACATTTCTTCCATAGTAGGTAGAGAAAATCTCAATGCACTTATATATTAGTTATAGAAATTATAATACCATCCTGGATCCGTTTTAAATTCATATCTACCAAGTGATGAAAGAGATCAAGTATCTTTTCAATTTAAAAGAGGTTTGCACCTTATATGGAATCACATATCTTTTCAATCTAAAAGATGTTTGCACCTTAGATTTGATCTCTCTCGACACTTGATCGATCCAGATTTAAGATGGATCTAGGTTAATTTAATTATTAATTATAATTAATTTTTTTATTTTTAATTTTTTTATGTAATTTAAATGGAGTTTAAAATTATTTAATTAGTAATATATTATCTATTTTAATTTTTATCTTATATCCAATAACATATTTACTAACATAACAGGATAGTAAGGTTAGGAAGGAGATTTCTTCTAAACTAAGATGAGACACTTCTCAAAGCTATATAATATATTAATATAATATATATATAATAATATATATATATATTCTATGTAAGTTTAATCTATTAATATGATACAAAAAGGAAGTTATAGTGAGGCCTGACCTCAAAAGTTCTGAGCCTCATTCATTACACAGTAAGACTGTCTAGTGTTGACTGCCCCAACAGAGGGGAAACCAGTCCAAAAAAGCAAAATAGCCCACGCAAGGGTTACTAGTTCGATCCCAAAACAGCAAAAACATTTTAGACATTGCAGAGTCCTAAAAACAAGTTTAACCATAACTGCCCAGTCAACAAGACAAAACATCCACCTGGTAGTCAATTGTCAGTCTTAGAGGTTGTCCGGGGCTGGTTCTTCCACAATCAGACACGCATATTTGTCTGAATCGTCATCCTCGACTGAAGTGCCACAACCATGTGCTGGATGGACTCCCTCAATGCTGCATGCAGCCATATGCATTCTTGACGTGTCGCCATGACAACTACCTAAGGCCTGCGTGTTACTAAGCCTACCTTCCTCAGTTTGATGGCTGCCAGCCAATGCTTTACCATGCAGGGTGGCTCTATCTTGGTCTGCTCGCTATTCACAAGGGTTGCACCTGCTCCTGTTGCTTGGTTCTACTCATCACTGTGCTCAAACATAGGAGCTGGCGGTTCAGTTTCTTCAGTGAAAGTGATTGTAATGGTGGCTATGATTACGGGGCGATTCAGGGAGTTGTGAAATCGTAATTGCATGGTATGGGGAGTTGGATGCAGAGGTAGGGGGAAATTAGGAGTGTTAACTGTCGCATCTCCTCTTCCTATGCCATGGAGCCAGGCTTTTCCTTGTCCATTGTGGGTGTCTGGGTAACGCCTAATGGAACTAGGTGGATTGGGGTTGTTGGCTGAGGAAGCAGGGGAGACCGAGTTGGGGCTTGACATTGCAGGTGAGTGAGTGCTCCCACCTTGAGTGCCACATCTCCTACTTCGCATACAATGGCGGACCATGGTGGGGTTCAAAGCAAGGATAATAGTAGAGGGGATGGTGGATGAACTGCGCAGGGAATGGACAGATGAAGTGTAGACCTGAGCTAAGTTGCAGAGACTGGAGCGGAAATGATGGAATCCATTGCCCAAGTCATTGCAACTTAACAACCAGCATCGAATACCTATTACAGTGTGCACACAAGGCTCTCCAGCCTACGGAGGACAAACAAAGTGAACCAGGGGGGAGGAATTACAAAGTAGTTTGCAGGCTCCATAGTTATGTGTGATTTGGTTCTATCTAACCCTATGCATTCATTAAATGGCACTTGCAAGGTGCCTTGAATGCAATTCAGGATGGCATGGGGAAGTTGCAGGAGGACATGTGGCCAACCCTTCCGCCGCCCGGTCGTCTCATCATCTTAATGATTTTCGTAATCACTCGCATTCAGGTATATTAGTATTATATATTAATGTTTACTAATTTTTTATTATTATGAAAATTGTAAAAGCAAAAACTTAGGAAAATTATAAAAGAAATAACAAATTCAGATAAATTGAAATATACAAATAAAAAATATTGGATTTAATAAAAATAAATATTTTTACTTGAAATATATTATTATTATTATTTTTATTTTATATTGAAAAGTAAAATTAAGATGAAATTTCATGTTCATAAATTTTATCATAAATATGGAAAACATTATTTTCAATGATATATATTATAAAAATCATAAAATTATTTATTATAATTTTATTTTAAATATTATTAATTATTACTTCCTACCAACCTAATCTAACCTGAAATTTTGAGAAAAAAATTGGACCTCTAGAGATTTGATCACTTTCAACACTTAATAGAACCTAAATTAAAAATGATCTATATATAAACTAATCATTTTATTCCAGTAAGCATTAAAAATACCCCTAATTAATCCCTTTTTTTCTATTTCTAATTTTAATAATAAAGATATCATTCATTCTCTATTCTATTAATAATAAAATATTCACTACCTCGACCTCAATTAGGTGAGTAACCTCTAACAAATCTGCAGCTAAACCATGATCTTATTGCATCTACATTTGAAATTTGATATTTTATCCATTGGAACCGTGAGCTGAGCCTCACTCAACAATACGAAATTTATGAACATTGATTTCTACAAAACTAGTTTTTTGATCAGAAATATTACTTGATCTTCTTGATGGAATCTTTTTGGAAATAATTGTGCGCGCACGAGCAAACTGGATTACAGGAGTTCACACAACGGCCGAAAGGCCCTTGCAAATTTCTATCATTCTTGGGTCATAGAGGCCCTCCCATTAGGCTTTAGGAATTATATGTGTTGAAGTCATCTTTTTATAAAATATAAGATAATTTACAGGTAATTAATTGGGAGTATCCACAGTACAAGTTATGTTTGAAATCCACTCCACGTTTGATCTGTAATAGGTTTTATGTTCGAGATAAAAAGCAGATATTGCTGACTGAGAATTTGAATCATATTGGAATATAAGAAAATTATACTAAAATTAAGTCATTCAGATTTAAAACTTTATCAAAGGAAGCCTGATAAATTATTAAATTACGATATAGTATTACATTATTATAATAATAAATATATAAAAATATAAACCTTAAGTCATTCATATTTAAAACCTTATCAAAGAAAACGCGACAAATTATTAAATTATGATAATAATAAAGATACAATAAATTTAATAAAGATATAAAAATATAAACTTTAATAGTAAATTCTCAACAAAAGCTGGTGGGATGGCAGATGAGTGGCTGCTCTATTCTGCTCGAACTCATAATATCAAAGACCCTTCTTTATAGGAGCAGCAGGATGACCATACTCATTATGGACCTATTTTTTTGAGATATAATAGGATGCTTGGCATTGCACTGGGCTTCAACGTTGATCAAAATATTTTTTTAGAAAAGGAAAAATTTATGGGAGATTTATGTTTTTAGATAGATTACATTACGGAAGTATAGTATGGAAAAAATATACCATATCAATATTTGGAATCTCAAAACAGTTTAATTCGAACTAATCAAAATGTTTAGGATAGGATATTAAAACATTATACATTATAAAACATGTAATTGTTTACTTTACTTTATCATAAGATTTTTATATTTTTTTGAGAAGGAAAAATTTATTGGAGATTTATGTTTTTAGATAGATTACATTACGGAAGTATAGTATGGAAAGAATATACCATATCAATATTTGGAATCTCAAAACAGTTGGTAATTCGAATTAATCAAAATGTTTAGTGGAACAATAGGATAGGATATTAAAACATTATACATTAAAAAACATGTAATTGTTTACTTTACTTTATCATAAGATTTTTAATTTGTAAATAAACATTGTTATAATATTATGGACCAATAATGTTATTAACATCACGTTCCCAAAAAAGTGTTACTATTGCTTATAAGATATTTTATTTAATTAATCAATTTAATTAAAACTACAAAAAATACATAACTATTTTTAAGATAAGTCTCAACATATAATTTGTTACTATTATTAATAATATTTTAGCATATTTCATGGAGGTTAAATTCCTACTATCCACCCAATAATTATTAACAATTAAATTAAAATTTTGAAAACCTTACTTAAAATAAACATGTTGTGTGAGATTAGTATTTTAATATTTTTATTTCTAACAATATTTAAAAAAAATCTAAATTTTTGTTTTGTTTTGAAAAACACAACCTTTAAACAACTGAGTCTAGAGATGATGTGTAACATAAAAAATAAAAATATAATAAAGTAAAAATATAATTAAAATTATATTTATAACTATAATAAATAATTAAACGAGCTTAGATCCATCTTAATTCTGGATCTACTAGGTGGCAAGAGGGATCAAATATTCTTGAAGTACAAACTTCTTTTTAGAGTGAAAATATATTTGATCTCTCTCGTCCCTTGTTACATTTGGAGTTATGATGGATCTAAAGTGATCTTAGTAAAATATGGTCCAGAAACACTACATCACCACAGGCAAACTTTGCCAATTAAATCCATCAGCTATTTTATCTGTAATTCTAAAAAAAACCATCTATCTCTCTAATTATTAACGTTTGTTTAAATAACCAAAAACATGTATAATAAATAAATAATTAACACATACATTAGATTTTATATATAGCAATTTTGATTAGCATATAAGCCACAGCAAAACCTTCGAAAAACCTATCCAATTTGTATTTAATACAATTGGGTAGCCCATAGGGAACAATATATTCCTTGAATTATGCATAAAGTACTATATAACAACAGGTTAATATTGTAAAATAACATATAGGTTATATATATATATATATATATATAATCATGCACAATGAAGTACGAGAAGAATTATAAACATTTTAACACAAATCCTTAAATCTAGGGTTTAAGATTGCAACTGCATAAATGAGAAGCAACATAATAAATAATGACACCATGTCACATACAATAAATATATAAATATTTTAGCACAATATGGTACATGGACACTTATCTGTATGCGAAGGTTGACTAGATATGGGTCATCTATGTTTCGCCCTATTATAGACCTCGTTGTTCATCAATTTCAACCATGGGTCACCCCTGAGCTCGGGTTGCAACTCTGTAGGTAACAATAAACGAAAATAGTCATACATGCATAGCCAAGGTGCCAACCAAACGACCATGTTGTCTAGGGATGCAAGCACCCTCCAGGCTAACTTCCAAGCTACCAACCGATAACCATGTTGCTCTTGACCCCCTCCAAACCATCAAATTGCCACAACTCTCCTTTCTCGAATCTGCACCTAAATGATGCCTTATGACCAACTAGGAACGTATTAGATGCTTCTCCCAAGCCTATACCCTAAAAGATGACTTATGATCAACCATGAATGTCTCAACTGCTTCCTCTAAACCTACACCCCAAATGACACCTTACATGTAGCTGGGAAGTCGAGAGCCCTTAGAGTCATTATAGTAATAACAAATGAATCATAATGCTTAGGGTAAGTATTTATATATACTTTTCTTACTACATGGCTCTCTCTGCCATGTAGTGCTCCTAAAGCCACATGGGCTCCAAGTGCCCTTTTCACTTACAACTATCGCTAACACACCATTGCCCATTATCATTAAGTCACACACCCCCATACTCTTACCATGGGGTGGGGTCTACTTCGAGCCTATTTTATTTTTATTAAAATAAATTTCAGTTATATTGCCTTTACAATATAGGCCATTTACCACTCAACTAACACTGACACATATGCCGGGTATGATGAGCCCTCAATATAAAACATCTTTATATGGGCTTGCGAAGCACATACCATAAGCACCTAGGCATGAAAGCGTGCAATATATATTGCTCACTAGTCTAATAATAAGTATATACATTTTCATCAAAACAAGTATATAAATTTTCATCATAAATACGTAAGGGATATAGCCTAACTTATATAGATTAAATAATTTTTTTCACCAAAATTTAGTTATACAATTTCAAACAAAAATGTGATTTCTTATTGTTTAAATTACATTTTTGAATATATAAATAAATTGAACACCTTCAAAAATTTCTAAGCATCAAATTTTATAAATTAAATAACATAAACTCAAAATTTTAAAAATATCTATCGTATTTTCGTTCAAATCAACGAAAAAAATATCTTTGAAAAATTTTATTTACACATTAAATTACACCTATGCAAAAATATTACATTATTGAGAATAAAGCAATTATTGTTAAGTTAAAAATTCATGAGTCTCATCATCAAGTTTCTGCGTCCTTCAATGTTTCATTTTCAAATCCGTGACATTTTATATTTTATACTAGTTGTTAATGTCTCAAAATTACACACACTTGCGAAAGTGATTATTTAGAATAGCAACTTTCAGTTGAGAGAATATTTTATTTTTGTTATTATTTTGGGTATTTATTTTATTCATTGTGAATACATTTAATGCTCAATTCTTCGTCTCCATTTTCATTATCTTATTTTATTTTATATTTTACCTTTATCTTTATCGGGTTACAATTACTAAGAGTCAAGTTTTTAAAAGGGGGCGCAGAAGAAGCTTTATTTATACATTACATATTGTACAGATAATGTTACAATTGTTGGGTCATGTTGACTGCAACCCACCATAATCAATATACGATGTGTACATCAGTTGGTATGAAATATCGATATATACTCAGAATCGATCATGGATGGGGTGTGTGAAAATCAACTTCCCCAACCGTGTGAACTGTGCACGTGTGTAACAACTGGAGTCAAGTTGCGAATTCCAATTATCTAGTTATTTTTTAAAATGTAGAGTAGACATTAAGTCGTTAAAATTTATACTAAGTTAAAAATAAAAATTTATTACTATTATTATTTCAGTTTATTAATAATGATATAATAACCAAAATTGAATTTTCTCAAGTTGTTATTTACTATATTTTTATTTTATTATTTTATTAATATTATGAAATTATTTACATTCAAATTCATTTACATATATATTATAAATTATAGGAAGTGTTTATAATATATATATATATATATATATATATATATATATAAAATATGTTATTATTCTCTCTATTATATTGAAATTTCATTTTTACTAGTAGGATCTCACATTTTATCTCTTTTATTTATATTATCATAATTATCAAAAATATATTTTCTCAATCTATGGTCTATTTTAGAATTTTGATTTTCAAGAATAAGAGCATAAGTAACAGGATGACATATCTATACTTTTTAAGGGATTTTACAATTTATTGCCATTGATGGTGATATATTTATAAGATAATAAGAAATAGTGATTTCTTCTTCCCATAACTTTGTTGTAAAATGAAATTACTAACCAGGGGCCTCTCTTTTTCTAGATGAGTCACATTCATGCATTTTGTTACACTAGTTTTCCTGGGAGTATAAATAGTTTTTTTGGTCTCTCAGTCCTAGCTTATTTGTAGTACTTTTTAAATCTTAAGGAAGTGAACTTGCCCCATTATCAATTCTTAAACATTTAGTTGTCTTGTTGTTTCTCTTTTCTACCATAACCCAAAATCGTTTAAATATATTAAATACCACAATTTCTATTTTCAAGACATCGAACCATTCTTTTATAGAAAATCCATCTATAAATATTATAGAATATGACTATCCTCTAAAAAAACCTATAGGGGATTTCCCCCAAAAGCTTTAATAGATATAAACAAGAATACGTTTACTAATATTATTTTCTACTTTAAGCATTTGTTTACAATGCTTTACATAAATTCAATGTTTGCACAAATTCAAATTTGGAAGTAATTTGTGATTTATCAGCAAGCTTAGTCATTTCTTTTTCACATGATATAGTCATTGATGCCATAAACAAGTGAATTCAATCTCCTCCTCAGATACCACTACTAATTCATTGATTTGAATAATTTCACCCAAATTGTAAGGATAGCATGTCCTTTTAGCCTTCATAACGACCCAAGCACCCTTGGACACCTTCAATGCTCTACTTTCAACTAAAAACTTATGGCCTTTAGAATCCAATTCTATAAAAGATTTTTATTTATTTATTTTTAGTTTAGGCACATGTCTAATATACATTAATGTCTTTATAATATTATCAAACATTTTAACTATGATGCTTCCAACTCCATTATTCTTACAAGAAATATTATTCCCCATTAATAACTTGATACAAAGAAAATGAACTTCTATGTGGACATATGTGATGAGAAATACTAGAATCTAATAACCATTTTTCATAGTATTGAGGAACATTACAGATAGAAAAAACTCCATAAATCATACCCAGATATAATTCAACCATATTTTCCTCCTTTTTAGTGTCATTCTTCGATTTCCTTCTCTCTCAACAATCCTTCTTAAGATTCCCTAATATATTACACTACCAACATTTGAGTTTACTCCCCATTTATTTCTACTTTGATTTATATGTACCTATTGAATTTTGTCATTTTTTATTTGTAGCAACCTCTTGCCACCATTGGTTCTAGTGTGAAAGTTTCAATACTATATCTCCTCCACACCTCTTTATACAACAATGCTTAATCAACAAAAACAAATTCAAGAGTTTGAGTTGTAGTAAACGTAATGGAAGTATTGAAATGTTCCCATGATTCTCGATTTCCTTGTCTCTCAACAATCCTTCTTAAGATTCCCTAATATATTACACTACCAACATTTGAGTTTACTCCCCATTTATTATTACTTTGATTTATATGTACCTATTGATTTTGTCATTTTTTATTTGTACCAACCTCTTGCCACCATTGGTTCTAGTGTGAAAGTTTCAATACTATATCTCCTCAACACTTCTTTATACAACAATGCTTAATCAAGAAAAACAAATTCAAGAGTTTGAGTTGTAGTAAACGTAATGGAAGTATTGAAATGTTCCCATGATTCTTGAAATGAACATGGTAGTGTAACTACTTTATCTTAATCATTGTCTTTAACATCCTATTTATCTCTCAACAACTCCCCTTATTTTTTTGGAGAAAATAAAGGGGTCTTCATGAAAATCTGAAATTTCCATATTTTTCATTTTACTTTTCTTTTTGACTTTGTTCACTCTTTTTAGTTTTTGAACGTCATTATAAATGATTTTGGTTCTATTATAACTTGTATAAATAACAATTCATATTATTGTTGAATAAATTAATGAGGCTAAATTTGAATTCTTGAAAATAAGGGTTTTATAAGGAAATTTTTAAAATTTACATTATTTATTTTAACGGATGATTACTATACTAAAAAAACCAAAATACTTGTAAAATACCAAAAGTTCTTTAAAAATCCTTAAAATTTAAATACATTGTGTTTGTTTAAATTTTACCGACTTTGTATGTTCTACTTATTACTCAAAAAACCCAATATCCCCATAGCCCACATTATTTTCATTTTATTGATTTAAGCACAAAAATTTCCCCTTTACTCCATTATGTTATTCTCTTATTTTGAAACCTAAAATTTTGATTCACGTCAGAATATCAAAGTTCAACCATTACATCTTGCTTTCCACTACATCTTGCTTTCCACTAAAAACACCAAATTTTGATATCTAATATAACTAAAAATTTTAAATTAAATAACTTTTTTTTTGCATTAATAAACTATCCTGAGTATCCTAATATCAAAATATTGGAATTATTTGCAAGCCATACAAAATGTTAGTACTCCAGTAGAGTTGGATGCCCTAAGAATTTGATATGGTTGGATGCCCTACCTCTCAATTATGTCTAATATAACAAATAAATCTAATATTCTAGTATTTTGTTTTTGTAATATCGCAATATTGAGATTTATTCTATAACTACACATTCCACAAAACCAATCGATATGTTGATAAGTTAAGTCAGAATGCCACCTCATCGTTGGATGACCAACCATGTTATTACATGCGGAACACATGAAATGTCATATTATGTGGTACATGACATGGAATTTGAAATGGCATATGATGTACCATATATTGTGGTATCGGATGTGGCATATCATGAGACACTTCAAACATGGCACTCATGGTCACTCTTTTTAAAATCCATTTTTTTATTATCTAATATGCATCTTTCGCTCGTTAGGGCCATAAAATTGTTAGCACCATGTCATCTATTATGATGTCATGATTATGTCATCTCATGGAATATCTCAATATCTTGATGGTGACATATCAAAGTGTCAACAATTTTTTAATCATAAATCTCGATATGCCAATATCTGATAATCACATATAGTTACAAAGTTAATTATGATTAGTAAATAAATAATTTAGATTATTTATAATCATATTGTGAATAAATAAATAGATTTTTTAGTAGGTGGCTTATTCAAGTTTTTCCATAAATATTGGAATATCAACATAAAACAAGAATATGAATAGTCGATATAGCGATAGATGATGTTGTTAATAAGGATTTAATTATGATTGGAATTAATATACTGAAGGTTAATTAAAATATTAGAGTATTAAGTTATTTGGAAATTTGAATAAATTTATTTTTTCCCGGCTTATCGTATATTCTACCATTTTAATCAATGTTTTGTTTTTTTGCATGGGGTAATAAAAATTTGCTAGAAAAGCAATATTGAAACAATGAATCACTGAATAAATCCAATCCTCTAATTTGATCGTATGCACAAGGAGAACACCCAATCAAGAAACATCAAGGAAAAGATTTAATAACATAGCAAACAAACCCTTTAATTTTTGTGACGAAATCATTTTGGATCAACCAATTAACTATCTGTAGACATAGTTAGGAAAAGGATGGAGTAATCCTTTGTTTCCGTTTTTAATTTTTGTTTATAACTATATATATGCTTAGGACAAGGGGTGAACGGATTATGAGAGGCAGATATTTCACTATTAAAAGGTTTTCGTTTGAAATCTTGGTGACACGAGGTTCAATCATCTAGAAATGAAGGACATGTGTGTTATTGTCAAGATGGTTATTAAAGGATTGAAAACCTCAAAATAAGAGGATTGAAAACCTCAAAATAAGGTACTAGAAAATGGAGTTAGGATTGCATATTATTATCTGGCATATTTCAAATGCTAGTGTTATCCTGAGTTGGAGAAGATAATATTGAATTTTTATACTATTATATTAATTTGATATTATATTCAAAAGCTAGTAATTAGTGAAAATAAATTCTTCTTATTAATATGTGGAGTGTTTTAGCACTTTATTGTGAATGTTATTAATATGTGGAGTGTTTTAGCACTTTATTGTGAATGTTTTATAGTATTATTTTTTATATTTGGAACTATTTTCAATTTTGGAAGTGAATTATTCAATTTCTTTTCACTAATTATATTTATACATTAAAATGCTAATGTAGTCTTCTATAAGTTACATTATGTGTTGTATTTAATAATTTTCAAAACGATGAACTATTTCTTATTTAAAGAAATTTATTTTCCTATGAACATTTTAAATTATTGTGTTCTTTCTCCCAGTTGAGATATTACGAACTACTTATTTATCCCAATATGGATAGTTAGATTTCAGTTAGAAAGTAGATATAGATAGATTAGTTAGTTTTATTTTTAGTTAATATATTAACTGCAACTATATTTAGGTTAGCTTCAAATAAAGTCTCCTTTCAAGAACCAATTCATTCAATGACAACTAGGCCCACATACTAAAGGACATAAGCATATCAAAGGAATATAGGTCCATTTGGAACCATGGTTAGGTTATGATCCCCTATTGTAGGAGATATGTTTCCTCCTATAAACACTTAGGACTAGAAGATGGGACAAATGACAAGATAACCTTGTGGAGTCATTCTAGTTTAATTTCCTTTTATTACGATTTGTTCCTTCCCAAACCACTATTTGGAGATGTGATTTTAGATGTGTATCATGTAGCGCTCCTTCAAATATAGTTAATCTCTTGACAAACACTAAGTTTGATGGTGAAAATGGAACATTTGCATCTAAGCATGCTTTTCAATCCATTCAAAATTGTATTTGTCATAATATTTTTCATGAAGGTGTCATTTCTAGGTTGTTCACTCTTATTTTCAAAGGTCAAGCTAACACCAAGTGTGGAACATTTCCAACCACTTCTATTTATACATTGGAAGAATTAATAGATGAGTTTTTATTTGATTTTGACAATTATTATTGTAATAAATAATATGATGAATTGAATTATTTTAGGATATAACCAAATGAGTCATTCAAAGATTTTTTTAAAAGGTTTATACATATTATCTAGAGATTTTATTTAAGTGATATTCCTTTAATTAGTTAATGGTTTCAATATATTATTTATCTTTCAAATGAAAAATATTAACTAATCATTAATGAATCTAGATCATGTAGTGATACTCATTCCCATGTTGACTTAGGTTTACATGAAGATCCCAAGGATTCAGAAGTAAGTTATAGGTGAATAACATAGTTTGTCAAGTTTCTTCACTCTAATAGATGTGGATTAGAGAGAATGTGATATTTCAACTAAAGAACATATAACATTTGATGGTTGTTTAGATGAATAAGAGACCTTTTGTGTAGACAATGTGGTTTAAATTATCCATGAACATCAGAAGAAATTTTTTTTGACTAGAGATGAAGAAATATGTCTCATTCTAGAAAATATGGCCACTACCTTAGGAATGAAAGAGAATGAATCTAAAATTTTTGCTCATAACATAGAAAAATATACTCTTAGTTTCACTTAAGAGATTCAAGATAAACTTCTTGAGAACTCCATCATTGATATTCTATTATTTTCCCTCAAAATTAAGTCTCGAAACTTCTCATTTTGAAAACTCTCATGGTTTTTAAGTTTACATTTATCTATTTACATTGAACATTATTATGTTTCGAAAAAAATGTGTTTATATTCTCTAGTAGCGTGCATCAAGTATGTTGATTAGCTAAATCTATAAGAAGAAATAAATACACAATATTCAAAATTAGAATCAATTATGGATATCCTAATAAAATAAAAGTTGTGTTTCAAAAGTTGCCTTTCAAAAAGGTTTCTTTTTTTGATCAAGTAAGAGTGGAACCTTTCATTAATCTAAACAAAATACATATTGTACACTTCTTTAACAGAGACGAGCAAGGCAACACCAGCTCTGTGAAACTTCAACAGACATCTGGGATGGCAGAACCCTGAACCAAATTCCAACAAGACTACAAAAGAACGATGACAAGACATTCTGCCCTACAAAGAGTGAAAAGAATCCAAAATAAACCCAAAAATTGTCCGCCCTCAGGGCGTCACTCTGTATAACCAGTGAACTAAAAACTTGCTTATCGAACCAGAAGGAAAAGTTGAAAGACTCAACTCTTGTGCAACAAATAACTAGAAGCCCTTGAAGGTGGACCCATAGATCCAAAATCCCATAACAATGCCACAATTCACCCAAGCACCATCCTTAATATTCATTTAACTTTCAAACCCGATGACCATGCGATCCCACCCTCGATGATCCGATGTCCCTGAGTTGATTTCGGGTCGAAACCTTCCCTGCACTTTAGCCTTTCTTATGGACTCGAAGAGAATCATAAGCCACCACAATAAACTTTTTGGGGTCTAAATGACAAATTAACCATCGTTGATTTTCTCCACTCGAAATCCATAGGTTGGAGGAGTTCCAAAGCGATCATGCCAACATGGCCATGCTTTAACCTGTCTTACAGACCCGAAGAGTTTATAAGCCACCGCATAATAATTTTTTGGGTCCATTTGGAGAATTATTTATCGTGCAATTTTCCACTCGAAATCCATGGGTTGAAATATTTCTTACGAGATCTAATCAACTTTTCCACTCTTTAAAATTTTTTACGGACCCTAAGAGTAAATAGGCCACTGCTTTATAATAATTCGGGTCTGTTTGAAAAATTAACCTACGTGCATTTTTTCGCAATCTTTGGTCAGCCGCTTGCCAACCTGCCCGTAGTTTATCACTTGTTTCTTCCCTATGATTGGTCCACTTCCTACTATTTCTATTGGTCTTCTCTCTGTTCATTTCTCATTCTTTAAAAGTGCTCCCTGTCTTTAATAGCTGCCTGTGACAGTCCTCACGCAATTTCCCTGATGGCATTGTCATTCAGGCATATCTTCTATTGTTTTTTGAATAGAGTACTCCTTCGTTCGCCAGACGATCTGCTAACCTGTTAGTTGTTCTTTGTACGTGAACAAATTGGAGTGTTCTCATGGCTCTGAGGTGGGATTGTATACATTGATAAACCTGCAATAACCGCCAGCGTTTTGACACCTTTCCTGGTGTTGTATTGTTGCATATCTACTTAACTAATTTAATTATCAATTCAGAGTCTTCTTCTACAATAACATTATGTAAATCTGACTTAATCAAGATTTCTAGGCATTGCTCTAAGGCCATGACTTTCGCCATATTATTAGTGGCATTCCCCAAATGACTGTGAAAGATGATTTGTATGTATCCCTTCTCATCTCTTATGACTCCACCATAACCAGCCACTCCAGGGTTTCATTTAGAGGCTCCATTTATATTGAATTTCAGAAAACCATGTGGAGGAGTTTGCCAGAATTCCTTACCCACTATTGTATAGCTTGCACTCTTGCTTATGCCCTGGGGGATCGGCAACTAGAGACCTAATTGAAAAATTATATGTGCATCCTAGTTTAGAGGAGGGTTTTGGGGGGGTTTGTTAAGATAGGTACTTATAGTTTCTTTGAGTTGTCTTACAATCTGAGCTATGATGCTCTGTTTTGAGCCAATTGTTTTCTTGAAAATCTTGTAATTGCTTTCTTTCCAAACATCCTAGATCAAAAAACCTAGAATCAGAGTCTAGGCTTTGTTGACTGCTTCATTTTCTGAGAAATATTTCTGCCAATTCTTTAAAGTGCCAATAATTTTGGATGCATCCTTGTCAATTTTCCTAAAGATTGAGGCTACCCAATTCCATAAGGTAGAGGTGAATGGGCAGAGGTTGAGTAGGTGATGCATCATTTCTTCTTGTAGACCACACAACTGGCATTTAGATGGACCAACTACCTCTTTTCCAAAGATTTCCCCAAGTCAGAATTATTTTATGATGCACCAACCACGTGAACAGTTTAATTTTCATTTAGTGTGAGTTCTACCATAGGTCCTTCCATATCTTATTAGGGTTTGGAAATTCAAGCCCAATGACAATTATCTGGCTTCTTTGAGGTTGAAGTTGCCTTCATTGTTTCTTGCCCATATTAGTTGGTCTAACAATGTAGATGTTAATATCTTTCTTTGTTCCCAGATGACTCTAAGAGCTTCTACTTGGGCCTTCAAAGGGTTTCTTCACTGTATCACAGGTTCTTCCATGTTCTCCATTTATCCTTTTATCTTGTTTGATCCCAGAAATCACTTACCTAGAGTAAACCTTCATTGTTAGTGTCATTCTTAAGATTGGCTAATTCTTCTCTACACTGGTTAGGTTCTTGCTGCCAGTTATCCTCCCAAAACCATGCTAGGTTTCCATCTCTGATCTCCTAGAAACTGTGCTTCTAAACTATGCCTCTATTCTCCAAAAGACTATTCCAAATGTGGGAGCCCTTGATGTGCTCAGACATCAGAATATGATCCCTTTCTTGCCAATTGTTTGCATACTTCTGTTTCCAAAGCTTGGCCCATGGGTTTGCCAACTCCTTTAGCCCCTAAGACTTTGCTAAGGGTTTTAGGGTCATGAAGTCCTAGACCCCCATGGTTCTTAGGTTTACAGAGCTTATCCCAAGCTACTAAAGCCCATATCTTTTTATCTTCCCCATTGCCCCAAAGAAAATCCCTTTGAATATTTCTGATGAGTTAAAAAACTCCTTTAGGAGCAGGAAGAGTTGAAAACATGAAGGTGGGAATAGTTTACAGGACAACCTTTGTAAGCACTAGTTGTATTGCTGAATTGAAAGACCTGCTTGTCCATTTCCTGATTTTATCCTACAGTCTATTAGTCACTGGCTCCCAAACTTCCTTTCTTATAGGTTTATCAGTGAGAGGTATTCCTAGATATTTAGATGGTAACTGATCTCTTTGAAAGCCAAGAATTCTGGAGAGGTTTCTCTGAATAGGAATGTCAGTATGAAAAAGAAAATTTTTTATTTGGTGAGGCTTACCTCTGTACCTACGGCCATAGAAATGTCGTTCAGGATTTGCTTGAACACTTTAGCTTCCTTGACTGTGGGTGTACCCTGCAGCATACTGTCATCCGCAAATTTTTGATGAGTCTAGGCATCCCCATTCGGGGTGAGTTTGAGACCCTCGGTTCTTCCTTCTATATTGGCAGATTTAATGGCTTTGCCTAATCCTTTGATCATGAGAATAATGAGGAAGGGGGAGAGTTGATCTCCTTGTTGGAGGCTTCTTGAAATCCTAAAGGTTCTGTATGGAGAGCCATTACGAAGGATTGAAAAATTAGTTGTAGTAACAAGGGCCATTATCCATCTTATCCAATTGTGATCGAAGCCGTATGCTATTAGTACTTCCCTGAAGTACAACCAGTTGAGCTTGTCATAAGCTTTCATTAGGTCAAGTTGTATGATCATCCCTGCTTCCTTATTGCTCTTAAGAGAATGAACCACCTCATGAGCTTGAATTATGTTGTTTAGAATCTGCCTTCCTTCCACATAACTAGTTTTCTTCTCAGACACAAGCATTGGAAGTAGGGCCTTGTGTCTATTTTCAATTACTTTGGAAATAATTTTGTATGCCACATTTCATAAAGCTATGCGTCTAAATCTATTTGGTGTCATAGCTTTTTCCTCCTTTGGAATCAAAGCTATGAAATAAGTATTAAGCGCCCTCAAAATGGTTCTGGATCTTCTCGAGTCCTACACAACTTCAAGGATATCTTGTTTGACTATTTCCTAGCATGCTTTGAAGAAGTCAACATTGAACCCATCCGGTCCTGGAGCTTTCCCATTTCACATTTCTTTAATAACTTCAATAACTTCCTTTTCAATCACTAGCCTGTTAAGAATGTAATTGTCTTCCCTAGTTACAAGCTTTGGAATGTAATTTGTGAATTTGTTGATAAATTGTGATCTGTCTACGAGAGGCTCCTCTGCTTTGCTTTGGAAATGTTTTACCGGAGTACATTCCATTTCTTTGTGGGTGTTGAGCTCTTTCCCTTGAGTGTCTCTCAGTTTTGAAATCATATTGTGTGCCCTGTGATCCATGGTTGACTTGTGAAAAATCTTTTTGTTTCTCTCCCCTTCTTTAAGCCATTGCACTCTCAATTTTTTCCTCCATAAGATCTCCTCTTGCTAGCATTTGTCTTCCCATTCATGTTGAAGAGTGCCAGCTTGCATTTTTCTTTCCTCGGTAAATACATATGCGATAAGGATCTAATTTATTCCTTGTAGTTTCTGTTCAACCTCTCTTTTAGCTTTGAAAATATTACCAAAATCCTTTTTGTTCCATTCTTTAAGACTGAGTTTGATGTGTTTCAGTCACTGTTGTAGGAGGAACATATTAGTGCCTTGAACTGGCAAATCTTCCACCCACCATTTCCCAATATTATTGATGAAGTCAGGGTGAATGAGCCAGACATTTTCAAACTTGAAAGGTCTATTCCTTAGAGTGCCTATAAAAGAAGCTTCAAGTTGGATAGGCGAGTGTTCTAAGCCTCCCAAAGGAAGTATTGATGCAGTCAAGTCAGGGCCAATGAGAAATATCTCCTCCGTGATTATAACTCTATCTAGTTTAGAGGCAACTTGAGAAGCCCCTCCCCTCTTATTGTTCCATGTGAAAGTACCATTTATTGTCTCTGTGTCCACTAGCCTCATGTCAATTAGGAAGTTTTGGAAGACAATGGAGTCTCTACCTAGTGTTCTGGTCCCACCTTTGTTCTGTAAGAGACCTGATCATATTAAAATCCCCTCCTAGAATCCAAGGCATAACAAGATGTCTCTCTCTCAACTCCTCCAGTGAGGTGAGAAGCCTAAGTTTGTATTCAAGTTTTTGAGGACCATAGACATTTGTGATCATGTATATTTCCTTATCACCCAAAGGTTGGATCACCATTAAAAGGTAGTTCCTGGATGCCTCAACATCCACGATTCCAAGTTTCTGGGGATTCTAGAGTGTGAGAATCCTGCCTGCTATGTTGTCTACCTTAACTTCTAGATACTTATAATTAATGAGCCAATTGCTATATATCTCTCTGATTTTATTTATTGAACATTTTTTTTCCTGAATAAACACCATGTCTGGTTTTTCTTCTTTTATTCTATTGCTAGGATTTCTTTGTTTCCTTTTACTTCCTACACCCCTAATGTTTCAGGTTGTGAGCTTCATTATGGAAGATTTGTAAATCAGTAACTAGTAATATCTTTCATCTTACCTGAGTTAATCATGAGTGTCCCACACTCTGCGAGCAACTCATTCTGTCTTTTCCTTCCTCTTTTCTTGCCTATGTTCTTGGAAGAGTGTCCTGATGTTGCCTCCATCATTTTAACCCCTCTATTTTCTCAGTTGTTATGATTTCTTTTGATTCCAGAACCCTTTGCATGAGATCTCGAGAGGAAGAGATGTTGTACTCTGTCAAACTCCTCTTGTGGTAGAGAATCAACCCCTTTGGTGGTTCCCTGCTCTAAGAAATTTTCTAGATAGAGATTCTCCCATCAAGAATCTCCTGTAGTTCTTGGTCCTCTGTTCCAACTTCACTTGGGTGATCTCATGGTCCCTACTAAGTTTCATGATGCTTGGCAGATCTTCCTTTAGTTTGCTATCCTTAGGTACATCCTCCATGCTAGCATCTTTTTCCTTCTCTACAGGATTATCCTCTGATGCTTGGTTCATCGCATTGTTCCCACCTTCTTCTTCTAGAATCTTGAAATTGTTATGACTTGGGTGTTTATCCTCGCTAGTTTTCCTTTGGTACTTTTTCCCTCCTTTCCCTTTGCCTCCCATCTTGGTAAAGCCTTCGGGGTATTTACCTTTGTTGGTTTTTATATTCTCCTCTAGTTTGTTTAAAGGGCAATCTCTGATGAGGTGCCCGTGTTCATGACATTTACGACATCTGAATTGGATATGCTCATAGTCCACTGCCTGCACCCATTCTTCATCATAATCTTCTAGAATGATTTCATCTGTAAGTGCTCTTGATGGGTCCATTTCTACACATATGTGAGCAAAGGATGTATATTTTCCTCGCAGAGTCACCTCTATTTTTTTTTTTTAAATGACCTAATTTATTTCCTATGGCCTTTAAGGATTTAGGCAGCCAATAATCTAAAGAGAGGGAGTAAAGTCGTATACATACTAGTACTGATGTGAATGTTTCTCATTCTCAGACAAAATTCATCACCCATGGACGTATGTAGAGGCCAACCACGACATAGAAGTATGGTCCTCCTTCGAACACTCTGTCTTTGTCCTCTAGGTTCATGAATACCACTATGAAGAAACCCTTGGACCTAAGGTGGAGTGTTATTTCCCCCTTAGGTTTCCATTGGTTTCTTATCCAAACCTACAAATCCAATTCTGTTGGCCATATCCCCATAAATTTACATATAACAGCGTATGCTGCCATGTGATCCCTGTGCTCCTATAGCGCCATATTATTTAAAACAACTCGAGCTTTAATGGCTGACTTGGATTTGCAGAGTCTTGTCACACTCCTATGCTCAGCTCTCTGATTGTTGCCTTCTATTCTCTTCTGTCCTCTAAATTCCTCGTGATTCTCTTCTTGCTCATCAGAACTAATGTTTTCCAGCTTTTCTGTGTTGATCCTCTCTGCTTCTGCGTCCATTGGGTTTTTGAAGTGATTCAAACCCGCTTTCTTGCTTATGTTTACCAGTACATGGCTGTAGGAGTGAGTAGAATTCCCCCCTCCTCGCCCTTCCATGGCTACCAACAATCCCTTGTTGGTCCAAACCCTTGTTTTGTGCTTTCCCCTGCAACGTCGTCGTCTTATTAACCTTTCTGCATTTAGTGGAATGTGAACCTAGTTTACTCCATCACCTTTCAAAAAGGTTTCATTTTCAAGAGATTATTTTTATTCTTTTTCATATTCCACTTATTATTCTTTGTAGCCTAATGTGTTCGATGACTATTCGACACAAGTAATAGTTTTAGAACCTTTTGACTTTCACTTTACATGGTCAGATTCTAAATAAGGTATAATGTATAGAATGATTAAAATTTGCATATAGAAGATGAAAAGAATGACACTTCTTTCCATGAATATTTTTATTTTATGCCTTATCAAGTTTTTACATGAAAAGAAGGAATTACTATAGCAAAAATATTTCAAAAATATTCTTCTATTGATTAAATGCATATATGATCAGTGAAGAGTCATTGTAATTAAATAGTTAAGATTGAAGGCTTTTATGAAACAAATGATTTTAATGAATTATATTCTACAGCTAAAAAAATACCTTGTATAGTGGTGGAACATATCCTAGACACATTATTAACTCTATTAGTTTATCATAAGTTGGTTATTTAGAACACTATACTATTATAGGTATACTTGTCAAGAAACTAAATCGCTCCAATTTTAATTAATAATGATGTTAGGTTCTCATTGTCTTACTCCAATCTCTGAAATAAATCATACCAATAATTTTAAAATTCTACCACAAAGTATTCTTCATAACATTTTTATACATGATTATCAACAAGTATACCACTCATATCTAGATTCCTTCCAATATGTCTACATTAATAATTGTATATATCATGATTATAGAAACATAATTATAAGAATATAAGAATATTTTACGGTAAGATTCATTTAAATAAAAATGTTTTTATCTTGCACATGATGTATATATGTTTAGGTGTTGTTGTTTTTTCTACCTTTGGTTTGTTATTATTATCATTTTTATTAATGATTTGTGATAAACATGTAATTATAAGATTGGAATTATATGAATGGTTACATCTACATTCATCTCACTTAATTCAATGTTATCTAGTATAGTACAAGTTTAGAGTAAATTATTTAATTTATTTACTTATTTATTTATCTCTTTTAATTTTTATTAATTTACTTTGGTTGTTGTTAAAAAATTAAAAATTATGAAGTGTTGAGGAGTAGATTATCTAGTTTTATCTACTTATTTATTTATTCTCTTTTAATTTTTTTTTAATTTACTTTAGTTATTACTAAAAAATTAAAAATTTTATTTTATTAATTTACTTTGGTTGTTATTAAAAAATTAAAAATTATGAAGTGTTGCCTCAATTTAAAATGAAACATGAAACTTTATTGAAAAATATTCAATGAAGATTCTCTTTATCCTTTATCTAAATATTCAAGGAAGATTCTCTTTATCCTTTATCTCTTTTCGTTAGTAATTGTCTTGCTCACAAAAACCTTAGCTAAACATTTGATTTTCTAGTCCTAACTTATCATTTTGATTTTTCAATTAAATTTATTTAAAGTTTTGGTTTTGAAATGTTTGGTACAATTGTTTTTTACAAAATTGGGAAGTAAGAATGGTTTAGGAGAGTAAAATCAAATAAATTTTATTGTTAGACTTTACTATTATATTTTTTAGTGTGCATTTAATTAATAAGTTCCATATGATTTTAAAATTGATTTGATTAGGATTATAAATGTGATTTGATATATCTATAATTAATTTAGAATTTATTTTTGATTATGTTAAATTTTTTTTTATATTTTCTTTGTCTATTTTTACTAATTTTTTGTTTGTTTGTTAATTTGTCGATGATCCTCTAGGCTTGATCCGTGGCTTAAAAAGTCACGATTCAAGGGCATCTAATCTGTTAAAGTCACATGGAGATCACACTCAACATGTGCCACACCAACCCTAAGTTGACTCAACTTTTTAGCATGTCCCCTTCCCCTAGCATAGGGCACAACCACCCCCGTGAAGTTTGATATTTTGTCGGCTCACTAATGAGGTCCATCCTCAACTGATTATGCTAGTAAAACTTGACATAGACTTTTAATACTAAATAAATAAAAAGAAACCTAATTATTTAAACGTTGCATCTCTCCGTAAAACTTATTTTATCTTCCACAATTTTATTTTAAATCTATAAAAGGAAGAACTCATTTATATTGAAACAATTGAAAGATAAAATATTCAAAGGAATAAGGTTTTACAAGTCATTTCCTCCTTTCTGTTTTTGCTTATCTCATGTTAAAATTTGCGTTTGTTCATGTTTCATTGGTTTTATTATGCCGGTTAGGATGTCAGTATTTTTTAGGCTTATATTAATTAAATAATTTATTTTAGAAGATCAAATTATTTTGATGAAATAAACTTTTGATACTTTTATAAATATTTAATTTCATTTTCTTTTTCCCAAGTTTTTTAAGCTTTTAATATTATTTATGATTTTTTGAGTATGAAATTGAAATTTATATTTTTTTTTATGTTTTCTTTTGATAGTTTGTAAAGAGTTGTTACCTTTGACAAAGGAGGATGATAAATTTTGGTTATACTTTAATGTATGCCTATGATTAGAAACATTGTGCTTAATTATCTTTATAAGATTCTAGGACTTATAAATATAATTTTTATATTTGTGGTGGCATTCCTATGTTACCATGGGTTGATATGTAGAACACTAGCACAAAAAAATTAGGTGTCTTACAAAAATTTTCTTTGAGCTCCTTCCACTGCACATTAAAATCTGATTTCTAGAATAATTAAGTGAGGGAAGACTGAAGTATAAAATTTAAAAGTGAGGAATCTTCCAATCAAATATAAAACACCTGTGTATCATCCCACTTCGCTAACACCCAATTGCACATGAATTATATACATTCAAATTAATAAGGGCATGTCAAAGAAACATGAAACTTCAAATCACTATCTATAAAAGCATTTTTTGGGAAATACAAGAAAATATATTAGAGATATGGATGCTCATGAGTAGCTGGGCCATGCCTATATGGTACCAAGTCACCTTTGTTGAGACTATGAATTCTTCCAAGAAGCAAAACAATGTTGGCTAAAAAGAGATGAAGAATACAAATAGGCAACTATTTTACTCACTAAAAATGAAATCCCTAAGTCATGCATTCAATAAATCAATTGTAGATTGAATCCTTAGAAAAACTAAATACATAACTTGGCTTAGAGAGTTAGTCTATTGGTTACTTGATGTTTAGTCCTTACTAATAATATCATTTAAAATATAGTAACTTATGGTAGTACTTATAATTAAGAGATACACTCTTATAACCATTGAACTTATTTTTTAACAAGTTTTAACTTTCCTAAAATTTCTTATACTTCCCACATTTCACCATATAATGATTTTATCTTGGCCACCTAACAAAATCCGATTTTCATTTATTAATCCTCATAATTACATTTTTCCTCTCTCTCCATGAGTATTTCCATCATGTTTTTAAAATTAATATATAACCATCAATACTTTATTAATAAATTATCATAAAATTATTGTAATACATGTCTTTCTATTCCTTAATCTTAACATTATCAATTCATTATTCCCCTAATAAATAACCTTAAATATATAGTACGTTCCTCTCTTAAATCTCTGAAAGCCTCATTATCATTATATATTCTTCTTAAGTATTAAATAATATTCTTATACTTAAAAACACAACTCACTACTAATTATACAATTTAATTTACTATATAATCAGTAATAACATAAAATGACATCTATATGTATCATATAACATAACTATAAAAGGTATATATAAAACAATATTAAATGTTATATACACTACTATTACTTGAAAAAAGAAAACCTTTAAAAGTTTATCAAAATCAATCTTGTAACACCTCGTGGATAATAAAAGGACATAAATTTAAATACACGTTTATTAAAGTCATTTCTACAAATATGAAATTATTATTAATTAAATTTATGCCACATATATGATAAACAAATATATCAGAACAACATAAAGATAAAAACAATACAAATTATATGCATAATATTCTTTGTTCGAAAAAAAATTCAACACTCTACACCATCGGGTGTGGATATTAAATTTAAATATTTTGTTTTTTTTTTAATTTCGATACGGACCATTAAATATTGACGATTAAGCTATCATTTTGGAAAATTTACTCCATTTACATTTATTTTACTCCTTTAAGGCATTAAGTGTAAACTGAATAATAATAACAATAGTTACTTATAAAAGAATTGATAGCTTTTAGTTAATTATAATTTATTAGGATATTATTGAAAAATGAAATAATTATTATAACAATGAGGGATTTACAAGAAACATTAAATAAATATGATAATATTGTTGTGACTAATTTTCGATAATAAATCTTAGGAAATAATGTTATGATAATTGGAATATTAAGATCAATCGAAAACAATCTGAGATATATTCAATTAATAAATAAAAATTACATAATAATTATTTTATTTTTTTTCTCAATAATTTATTTGCGTATACTAGAAACAGTATAAAGATTAATAATGGCTATTTAAGATCATATTATTATACCTTCTAAACAAAACAATTAATAATGCCTTGTTTTTTTATAAATCCTTCATATATAATTCATTATATAAACTATAATTTTATAAGTAATGATGAAAAGATATAATAATTAATTAGCAGTCGAACTATATGGTACATAAAATGACAACTCTTATTAACAAATAATTTGAATTTACATATAAATACGTTTAATTAATAATTATTTTAATAAAAATATAAATATTATTTTATCTCAAAAAATTAATTATAAATATAAGATTAGCTATGAATAAAAAATTTAATTTTCAATAAATTATCTCTTTAAATAAGAGATAATTATTAATTCATCAAATATATTATTTAGTTGATGGTATATAAATTATATTAATATCTAAAATCTATAATAATTAAAAGCATATTATTTATTGTCATTTATATAAATTAATATTTATATATAATATCTATAATCCTTAAAACATATTATTTTATTAAAACATTTTTAAGTATGGATGATTTGATTACCAATAGTGTTTGTTATGGTTACCTAATATTCACAGCTATAATTTCTATTTTCAAAATGTCATTAGATAACGGAAGAGGTAACGTGCCAACCATTCTGATTTTTTTGTAGGTCAAGAGGACATCAAGCGCCTTTTCAAGAATGGTAGTTTTTGCTTGGATGATATACTTACATTTGCAAAGGGTTGAAAAATATTTTGCTTCTAATTCTAACTTGGAGGACCTCACTAAGCCTCCTGTTGCTACTAATTCTCAACAAACCAATACTTCTCCTCCATCTAATGCATCTCCCCTATCTCTAGTGACTATCTCATATTGAGCTTCCAATTGGTATATATGTTTCACTACTTAACATATAGTGGTAGTGTTTTCTCCAAAGATATTTTTGCCACTTTTACTACATGTAGTGATCTTCAACATATGCCTTTTGGTTGTTCCTTTCATGTGATCAGATAGTGTTGGTGGTTGTCCCTTTGAAAGTTTTTGCATGGTTCAAATTGCAAAAACACAACAATGGATCATTCCCTTTGTCATAGTTTTTCTACTACTCGTGTTTTGAATTTTGTGATTCCTTGAGTATGCATATTACTATTCTCCTCTAGGCAACAATATTTGTAAAAGAATAGCGGAATGTTGATCGGTATTGACTCTATTTTTTTATGTCTTGATGCTCTCTTTGGAAAATATGGTTAGAGACTTACACTCCCAGATCATTATTTTGACAACCCTATTCTCTCCATGAAAGACAATTTTATATTAATAGAAAACTTTTTGTACTGTCTTAGAAAAAATTATATGTTCATCATAAATAAAATAAGCCTTCATTTCTGTTATTGTGAACTACTAGGTTATTGTGCATTTGTATGTATTCCAAAATATATTCTTTATTTTATAAGTCTTTTGAGTTCATGATATTTTATTTTGTGACTATCATAAATATCTTTTAATAAATGAATGGTAAAATATACAATATTTTGAAGGACCATTTACTTAAAGCTTTAGGGTTTTAATATATATTTCTTCTAGAATTTATGTATGAGCATAATATTCATTATTCTCACTAGTCATGAAGATTACGTTTCCTAAAAAAATCAAATAGTAAAAAAATTTGCATTTGTTGTGAACTATCGAGTTATAATTTGGTTAACACATGAAATGAATTCAATATGTTAAACTAATGGACCTTATGCATAATCATTGATGAAATACTTATACTATTTTCATTTGCATTTGATACATTCATATTTCTATATGACAATGAATACTCATGTAATTCACTTAACATATCTCTCCTTTAGATCTTATGCCTTTCAACCTTGAAGTATCTATTGGTTAAGGTGTATGTTGGAGGGGCCTTGATCTTGAACATCTAATTTCAAGTGTTTCATCATTTTAGTGTCGTTTAAATCCTCACCTTTTACTTTATCAACCGACTTTAATTTGGATATCTAAAAGATTAAATGAAGTGGCCTAAGGTAATACATAATGATTATTGTAAGGACTCTGGACACCACATATCTCCACAATGGTATGATATTGTCCACTTTGGGCCTAAGCCCTCATGGATTTGTTTTTGGGCTTTACCCCAAAAG
>APFE030943254.1:9542-50317 GCA_000404065.3 Pinus taeda | reverse complement strand
ATATCTAATATAATGCACTGCGTAATCCCCCATACTTAAATTCAAAAAGAGTCAAGGGATCTCTAACTTGAATGGTTCAAGAGGCACAATACTTGCTAAGGTTTTGCAAATGGGGTAGCAAGCTAAGTGGGCTTGATTGTGGGAAAAACTCCACAGTTAAGCGCGCTTGAGCCAGAGGAGTTCTGGGATGGTGACCTCCTGGGAAGTCCTGGTTACCGGG
Source organism: Pinus taeda (assembly GCA_000404065.3). NCBI lineage: Eukaryota > Viridiplantae > Streptophyta > Pinopsida > Pinales > Pinaceae > Pinus > Pinus taeda. The sequence goes on along the minus strand of APFE030943254.1, from coordinate 50,097 downwards.
TGCAAGCCCCGGAAGTGATGATTGATGCTATGTGATTCGTTCTCCACATTTCACTAGTCTCAATCCCACTTCTTCACCCCTGTGAGCATCACCCGATGCAATGAGTGCTAAGTGAACTATTCAAAAATCATGAGAAATTAGTCAGTTACGACTACCTCTCATGGAAATGGTCATACGTTTGAATGACTTACTTAACGCAGTTGAATCCCAAAATGATATCTAATATAGGTAATTATTTGCAACAGAAGAGCCTTTGAATCCTTGGGATTATAGGCATGTGCCTCAATATCGTATGAGGAGGACCATGTGATTTAGCCTTTTTCTTTAATTACCATACCTGTCATGCCAAAAATTTTGAACATATCCCTTTCTTTACATATTCTCCTCTATATAAAATACAATCATTCAGACATGCATGATATGATATGTACTAAAAAACCAACACTTTAAATAATTTCTTTGGCTCTTCATAGTTACCAATAAAGACATTATCCATAGGAAGAAATTATCTTTGAATAACTTGCAGTTGATGGGGGAATATAATTGTAAAATTTCAATATTTAGCATTTGTAAAATCAACCATTTTTATTGTTGTTTGTGTGAAAAGATTTCTCAAAATATAACGGACTTGATTATTCATGTAGGTGAATTACCTCAATATTGTTGAGAAACGTGCAATAGACATGCTAAACGTTTCTTTCAAATTTTACAAAAACATTGTTGTCCCCAACTACATAGACTTTGACTCTCCGATAGGTCCAAAGAGATGGGTGGTGGAAGCAAATTTCATACTTTCGAATAAGGTAAAAGTGATATGAAAATCACCCCCTACCTCATGGTTCTAGAATGAATTTAACAACATTGCCTCCATGGCAGTAATATCGTGTAAGTATTCATCCATACCAACCTCTATTTGATTGCCTCCATTGCCAACTTGTGATGAAGAACTACTATTGTTGTAGTCATTCCTAATTGGTCAATCTGGATGTAGTTGGCATTTAATAAGTGGTTGATTGAACCATTAATTTTATGCTTCCTCTAATATTCTTGCTCTTAATGTAGCTTTCTCTCAAGATGACATTGTAGTGGTGTACACTAGAAGATGGTAGGTGGGTTGCCCATCATCACTATAATCATAATTTAAAAAATGTTTAACATCGGTAGTACACTATCAATGATATTATTAATCACATCAACGCAATTGGTTTGTTGAATTACATTATACCAAACAATTATTACCGTTGATGACCTAGGATTGTTGTTGGAAGATGCCATGTTCCAATTTGTTGGGTGAAGAGGTTGTCCATTTTCATTTACCAACTACGCGATATGCTACTCCTGATAAGAGATTCTAAATTTTTTGAAATCGAGGAATATTTTATCCATCTAAACTCGACTCTAAATTAGGATCCTACAAATTTGGATACTTATTTATTCAAATTGACATGGATTAAAAAAAAAATCAATTAGATAATCAAAATATAAATAAAATATGAACTTATTGGAGATGGAAAGGGAGAACTCCACAAAGGACTTTGATCAACAATATTAAATAAGATGAAATTTGAAGAATTTTCCATTTCATATTATTGAGACTTTGTCCTTGCGTTTGAGAAAAATTAGAAATAATTTTTTTGCACATATCTAAAATTAATTTCGAGAACCATATAACCACAATTTGAATACCAATATATTTTTCAAACCATTTTTCAAGAATAAGGCAACTTTAAACGTAAAATGTATACTCTAAACTATTGTAATTCATGTGCATGCGTCCTAAAGGATAATTTGAGATAGGTTTAAACCCTTCTGATGCACTTATCAGAATCACACCAATGCATTTAAATCATAATCACATTTAGAAATTTAGATAATACCCACAATAGTTTCCAACATTTCGAAAAATATAAATATGTTAGCATATCGGTGGTTTTGTACAAAAACACATCGATGCATTTAAATCAAGATAACACTGGTACACATCTGTTTTCATGATTTTTAAAATAAAAATGAATTCTATCATGTGAGTGATTTTGTAACAATTACATCATTGATGAATTTAAATACAAACCACATTGTTGTGTTAAAATATTAATCACATCGTTTATGGCTTTCGAAAAAAAAGGAATTGTATGATGTTGGTGCATTAAAAAAATTTGGTGCCTCGGTAACGTTGGTGCACTTTACTTGTAAATGCACTGGTTCTCTTTACTATTGAATACACCGATGTTTGGATTAAGTGAAGAAAAACAATTTTTCTTTTTCTTTTTCTTTTTTTAAAGTAAAAAAAAAAAGTGGAAACTTATATTTCGAAATCTAGTTTCATAAGGTCTTTTAAATCGTAAAACTCTATTCACAATGTCATTATTTTTCCTAAAATTTCAAGGGAGTGATTTGTAAGAGAAACATAGTAGGAGCATTGTGCAACAACAAAATATTTTTGAGAAACAAAAATCAATAGTTGAAATGTGATGTGATTCACTCCAAACCATACATAGTAAACATTCTAAATTTTATTGTTGATTTTACAAAAAAAAAAATCTACAATTTATGTTAGGGTTTAATAAAAATAGAGATCATTTGCAAGAGAGACATACTGGGAGGATTGTGGAGCAGCAAAATATTTTATAACAACATAAAGATAAGAATTTGAAAGGTATGGAAATTCACTCAAAACCCTGCATAGAAAAAAATTTAAATTTTACTGATGATTTTACTCTTTATTTTTTTACAAATTATGTTATATTTATTCACAATTCAAGGAAAAAAATTAAGAACCCTACATAACAAAAAAGTTTTTATTGATTTTACTAGAAAAAATTCTTACAATCTCTATTCCTATCGAAATTTAATTAAAATTAAAAAAAAAAAACGAAAAAAATCAATACTTACCTTAAACACTTACTTATTCTTGCTTATGTGACTGCAAAAATTCACCTTATGATTTAACTCCCTCTACCACTTCCCGATTAGGGTTTTCAATTTTATGCATTTTATATTTAATGGGTTTGTGTACTTATTATATATAGGGTGTTGGAGATGAAAAGTAGGGTGATCAATTATTGAATTAGATCTAAACCCTATCATACCTGTCCATTTTCTTTTAAATGATGTATGTTTCATGGTGCACTATTTTAATATAATGGACCAGTGCAGCATGTGTAATAAAACACACCAATGCATTATAACATTGTCTGTTCTGTCTAATTTTTTGATTGATGCTCCTGGTGTAATATAGCATACTGACGTTCCTCTATCAAGTAGCGCCAATAACTCATTATAGTGTGTTTATTGTTATAAATAACACTGTCACAATTTAAAACTATTTTAAGAAATTAATTTTCGCTAACAATGATGAATAATTAAACACTCGATGTGTTTAATGGCCTAAAAGCACCAATGATTTTCTTTAATTAGACATAGTGGTTACCAGAGCTCTTATTGGTTGAAAATTATTTCGTTTTAAAAATGTATTAAATGGCTTTTGTATTGAATGGTACACATTGTATATTGATAAAAAAATGTTTGAGAAGGTGTCAAGTAACAAAAATACTAATGAACACAATGATAACACACCGAGAAAAGTAGCGAAGAAAAGTTCTTTGTAAATTATTTGCAAAATTAATAGGTTTGACCTATATATAAGTTTAAATAATATGTATTTCTTAGTGTGTGTCATGCAAAACCAAAAAATGAAGAAAGTCGATAAGATTGTTTCTAATCTAAATACAGAAGAGTGTAAAAGTCTAATAGAAAAATTGCAGAGGGATGAATCAAGTGAATGAAAATATGCTATTCATTATGAGTTTTATTTTTATTTTTATTTTCATTAATAGTATACTTAAGAATATTAGATAAAATGTTTCAAACAATCTATTAATTCATATATGTTTAATATTCTACAATGAGAAACAACCAAGGAAAATATCATTGTCGTTCTAAATAAAGTAAAATTATAGAACATGTAAATGACAATGAATTGATCCTTAGCTCATTTGAAGTGGTGTTGGAGGATAATGAAAGGGATATTTCTTTTTACAAAACTATGAGGGATATAGGGGAACACACAGATAGATATACTTTCCACTTACAATGTAGAAAAAAAGCCAATGATTCCAGGAACCAAATTATATCTAAATTGCAGGAAGCATTTCTAGAGCAATGGTCAATGAGACATGTCAAACTTGCAATACTAAAAACATACAACAACAAAAATGAATCAATCAAAATGAAATATTCTTATTTAAAATGATTTTCTAGAGTTATATGTATATAATACTACAAACCATTCATTTATTAATATCAATTTTGTTATATTTAGTTTTCATATATCAATATAAAAATAACTTATTACTTTTTTTAGGAAGATTGTGAGAATCTCAAATGATCAATGAGCTGATATGTGAAACATGCTAGTAGAATGTCCAAAAATGTGTACAAGGAGATCGTCAAAGAAATGGACATAATTGCATCATATGAGGAGCCATCTCAGCAACAACGTGCTTCAAATGTATGTAATCAAGAATTACTTTGTACAAGTAAAAAAATAATTTTGCATTAAATATTATTTTCAAGTATTTTCTTGTAGAAAGGAAGACAAAATGGAACTCATTCAACACATAAAACAAGACAACAAGGAAGAAACGAGTTGATATCAATGTTTGTGAGTAATTGTTATTATTTCCTTATAGCAACTCAAGGTTTCATTTTTGTATATTTTAAGTTGTTTTAGAAGAACTATATTTGAATGTCTTCAAATGGGTGCTAACATACAAAGAAGAGAAATCAGAAGTATTAATTGACATTCGGTTAAATATGAGTTGTGTATATATGTTGGCATATAAAAAATTAATTGTGGAAAATGTAAGTGTCTATGTTGTTTTAATTCTTTGAGTTTATAATTAATACAACAAAAAAATCCTTTATATTAAATCTATGATTTATAATGAGTTTTAAAACATGTAAGAAACAAAGTATGGAACTACACCAGCAGAAGACTTGTTGCAACAAATCATGAGACTTTGTTTTGAAACCTTGTGTATAGTTTATGAGTCACCTCTTGCTATGGTACATTGCTATTCAATTTACATTTATGGATATTATTTATTTCAATTTTTATTATTCTCACGAATGTAGATATACTCATTAAACTTTATTTTTATGTTTTTATATGGAACAAGATTATGAAGACGAAAACAATCGATGCAATCAACAAAACATTCATCCAAATAACCCAATTCATAGAAGTAGCTAGAGCATTTACAATAGTTCCATTGAAAATTGATGATGTATTTGGATATCAATGCAACCTACTGTATTTTTTGAAATAATTGTTTATGGAAATAAGACATTTTGTTTAATGTAATGGACATAGTGTCCCAATTGAAAGACAAGAGGTTACCAATAACAATCACATTTTGTATGGCAAACAACCACTTATTGATATAATAAAATAAATTTTAATTTATTCTATTTTGTTATCTAATGTCCTCTGTGAAATGTTACATCACTGATTAAATATATGGATGATTAAAATATTATAATGAAGAGAGAAAAATCTGATAATATAACTAATTAATCCAAACATCATATACAAATTCACTAATCAAATTTTAATTTATATGAATATTGTTATAAGATATATGTCGATTTTTCGACGAATAATAGATTTAAAAAATTACAAGAATTACACTATCATGGGTCGATGTTTCCAAAAAAGAGAAAATATCATACAAAAAACTAGTGTTTCCATATCATAAACATTCAATGGTTTGTTTTGTTATATAAAAGCACCATGATAAAATATTTTTTGCATGACCAACACCTTTTCAGAAAACAACAACACCTTTACTGAGATTGCCTTTAGTGAGGTTGAATTTACCATTTAGCTAATCTTTTTGAAATAGTTTTGAAGGAGTTGGCATTCTTACTAAGGCCAACGATCATGATACCTGCAATCTTATAAGGTTAGCTAGGAAAACACATGGTGCATTAGCATGCATCTATCTTAAATTTTCACATTCATAAAGAGAATGCATCACAGTAAATTTACATTCATAACTATAGTACATCAAAAGACGTATATGAAATCTCAAGTTCGGAAAAAATATGGCCATCAAATGTAATTAGTATTCATTTTTCCTGTAAATATTCTACATACCATTGATGACCATAATGTTATAACCAATACATGCAAACAAGTATTTGTTAGTTAATAATTTCCCACCCAATGCACCTCTAATCATACCAATCATAGGATCCATCAAATGCATGCCTACATAGATACATAAACATGTTTGTACAATCAACAAAAAAATATGAAACATAATAAACACACGTTTCCTACTCCATGTGTAAAAGTATAACACTTGTTCAATAATACTATTACACTACCAAGGTCATGCACAAAACCACATGGGAAGTATTGTTAATGCCTAACTTCCACATTTTCCATTAGTATGAGAACATTTTCACAGTTCATATTCCATTCCATAATCAAGCTTATAATAATTCATATTCATAATCAACTGTAGTATCTAGGAACTGGAGTCCCACTCCTCTCTAAGGGTTTATAATTGAACCTCCTACTCAGTTAACTTTGTGATAAGGAACTAGCTTTGTCTCTAAAATACTAGGGTTACACCTTTAATATTTCATTCCCTTCCTGATAGATTCGATTAGGTTTAAGTGTTGAATGTGAGAGTTATGATACCACTTGTAACACACTCCCCCCCGCCCCCCATGTAAATTGGAGGTGGTCACTATTCTAACCCAAAAATCATGGTGTTGTCATGAGAATGGGGCAGAATTTTGTCTTTTTTAGGGGATTATCCTAGAACTTTTAATTGTTTTCAATTTCTGATTGTAGTAGATAATGCAAACATTTATTTGGATCATCTCTTCAAGAAGTGAATTCAACATTTGATGCAAAGTTTTTGCATCATCACCTATGAGGCTATCAGTTTTGAACTCTTCTTTTAGGACTATACCATTATATGAGGGTTCCACTTACCTTTTAGAGTTCCTTTAGATCTAAGGTTTCATCTTACCCTCTTTACAACAACAACATTCATTGTACATGAAAATTATGGATAAAGTTAAAGAAATTTAAGGTGACACTAAATTGGGTGGGAAAGATTTTGCATATGATGGAGAGAAGGTTTTGTTTACAATTGGACCTCTTAGAAACAACAAGACTAAATACACTATGGTTATTGATGATGAAAAGAGTTAAAAAAGAACTATTGAAGATGGAAGCCCCGACCATATTGAGTAGTAAAAAAAAAAAAAGGAGGAGAAGACAAAGCAGAGAAATTCAAGGTATAAATTACATTTTCTAAAAATGTCTCAATAAATTATTTATGGGATGTTATTCAATGGGATATATTCAACCTTTTGTTGCTATAGTAAGATTCCCACAAATTACAACTAATTGTTTTTGCTACTCTTTGACATGACATGAACACAATTGTTTCACACAATTCTGATAACCATTATTTACACCATATAATGGTTATAGGTTATTATCCTCCCCTATTGCCAAAAATGTAGCATTGAAAATTATTTTGAAAAATGATATATTTAAGGAACTCATATTCAAGTAGTATGGGATGTAAATTCCATACAATGTCTAGTTTTTACTGCTCTTTGATATAACATTCAAGGAAGAGTCTATTCTTAGGGATTGATGGTTTTTTTGCACAACATAAAAGGGTAGGATATTATATTCACTTACAACGCTATATTTTTAAACAATAGATAGGTGGAATATGAATTTTAGTATTTTTCATATAGAAGAATGTGATATATTGACCTAATATAATAATTGCAATCTCGACAATGCACCTAATTGGCACTGCATTCTATATGAAGAATATTTGTGGAGGAACAAAAGAAATATTTGTGCTCATCTCCTCTAATATTATTTGTATTTTTGGTGGTAGCAGGTTATATTCATGTTGATTCTGTATGTACATAGGGACTCATGCATTAACCACCCACAAGATTTTGGAGGATGACTTTAGTAAAGTTGTCGATTTTATGCATGAGTGTAGATATATATTAAGGTCAATTTTTATATGAAAGGTAGAAAATTAAAATATTTTATAAAATTTATTAAGTCAGACAATTTCCTGCTGTGAAATAACATTTCTGATCTCAAAGGAAAGTGGAATTATTTGTTATGCAATTTCCATTATCTAGTGTTGGCACTGAAAACGTTATTTAGAGATATGACACATTTATAGCCTCAGACATTTCCTCCATCAACTTTTAGGTTCATCTTCTATAAGGATTTCCAAGGAGCACATGGATATAATATTGCAGAGAACTGCTTAAAGTATTTCCAATGAATTGACTTATATTACCTTCATGTTCAATTTTGATTGATCATGCAAAGCAAGGGCAAGTTATAGGCATCATTCACAAACTAGATATGGTTCGAAAGAATTAAGAACACTTGGATATGTCTTGGGTTTAGTAGTAGAAATATTTGGTGTTCTTCGACTATTCATGGCTCTCTTGACACTTTTAGAGTTAGATGGTAGTTTCCTCTAAACTAAAGGACATTGTAAGTGCAAGAACTTATCTTGTTCATATAAGACTGATGGGTTTACATAGAGGGATATTTCTAGGAATTCATCCATAGAAAAAAGGTGGAAGGACTGAGATTAAATAAGTACCATGTAATGGAGAAAAGTTGAAATATTGTTTACTCTTCTAAAGAAGAAGAGATGAGGATAGAACACAATGAGCCTATGGGGATAAGGCTTGTATAGTAAATGGCATTCTAAGGTATCTCCCATGGATCATGTTGAATACACCATTGAAGAAATCATATCAAACCTTAAGAAAGGCAATACTTCCAAGAAGTAATGGGCCTTTGTAATTGTGTGTCAACGTTTGATTTTTTTTCGCACGCTTTTAAGAGCTTGCAAGCTAGGGAATAATAGAAATAACAAGAAAGCCAACAAGATGATCTTGTTTGATGCTCCTTCAGCTCCATGCACACTAGAGGTTACAATTTTCACACAATTTGGGGATTTATAGACTTCAAATAGTGCCTCAAGGATAGTAACACCTTCTTGTGGCACACATTTAGCTACAATTATACGTAAATATGATCACCATCCTTTTTTGCAGCATAAACACACTATGTAAAACTTTACATAGTCGCATACTTAGTAAATGGAGGTCTAGAGTATGAGTTATAACTATTCTTTTACCATACAGAGGTATGTTCATGTAATTTTCACTATCATGAATAGTGTTGTATTCACACATATTTGTTTGGATTTCTAGAATTAAGAGACCATACACACGTAAGGTTCAAGGTTTCAATTCTCAAATTTATGTGGTGTTGTTTTCAATTGTGCAAGAAATTATTTACATAAACAGAAGTCAACTTAGTGCTATGCACTTTTCAGCCTAGCAGTTTAGGTTGGAATTTAGCAAGTCTTGGTGGTGATTGATATATTGGGTTGAGTGTTAGTTTTGTCACCAAATCCTAATAAGGATTCCATTACACACATACACACATAATTTGACACAAAATTATATAGTAATTACAAAAGCATAATACCAACAACCATACCTCAAATATAGGATAAACCACATCTCATATCATGCCTCATGCATCACCAACATCAATTCAACTCAAATAGAACATACATGATATTCATTATACTAATCAAAAGTGATATATGATTATCTCAATTAGGAATGGGCAATCAAGTTCGACACTACGACTCTCCACCTAACCTTAAATTAGGCTACACAGTGGTATTATTTGCAACCTATTCACCCTTGAGAAAAATTCCAAAGCATGAGGGAATTGCTCAAAGGATGAGACCAAAACTTTCTGCTAAAGCAGAAGCTCTAGAGGTCCAACCACCTCCATCCACCAACTACTAAATACAATGAGTCCATCATAGGGATTCCATAGGTCTTCAACCTCCACCCTTCAATTAGATGATGACTTCATTAAAGCATAAACAAGGGGTCCAAATTCCTGCTCCATCCACCCTCCAACCCCCTTACAACCTCTTCAGTAACCATAGCATAAATGTCTCCTTCCTTGGATTTAAATTTTATAGAAATGGCATCTTTATGTAATTTGATTTAAAAGAACACTTTTGTTTGATAAGTTCAAACATGTTAGGATTGTGATCCATTCCAAATAATAGAGCTATCCTTCCAGAAGGGTGAATGGACAGATCATTGGAACTATTCTTATGGGCCTTCATAGTTCTCAAGTGTACCATGTTGTAGCTACAATAACCCCCATGTTTGGATTGGTGTTTTCAATAAATGAGGACCCTTCTCATTTCACTTTAAGTTTGTTTTTTGTATTATTCACATTTCATCATCTTTCCTAGAGATCTTGCGTTAGCTTGGAATACCTACACTTGCTTGAAGGGAAGTGGATTAGGCATTTTATAAATTATTTATGTATATTAATAATTATATTTGTAAAGTGATGAGGTCTAGAAATGTATTGACTCAACATACCCACAAGTCTGAATCCCACATGTAGATATTTCAATTCAGGAAAATACTTGGTAGGGCTCTAGGGTAGGTGGAACCTCTAGACTTCATAGATGAATAATCTGCATAGAAGAAAAATATTATTATTGCAACTAGATGTTGGAGTAGAGAAGCCATCTCACATTATGAAGCTAGGTAAAAATATTAATGGTGTTGTCCATGACCCCTATTACAAGCATTGGACCATATCAATCCACAAGAATAACAATAGTGTAATCCAACTAGAGATAACAAACAATAGATGCCCCCGTTCATCAAACCTGGAACCTTGGATCCAACCTTTAAAAACTAAAAAACTCTTCCAAATATAGTGCATGTTGAAATTATTGTCATACAACATGTTTCCTAATTTTTATTATAGTTTAAAATCACAACCTTCTACAATTTCCAATAATGTTGAACCATGAATGGATAGCTAGTGTGTTAGTGATGTAGGGAATAGAACTCGGAACATCTGGGTGTATGAAGAGGATGACATGGCCTTGGAGGCGTGACCTATGGTTCATGATTGTGAGGAATATAATCACCATCTACAATGAATTCACTATCAAAACTAGGGGATTCAATCTTCTTCACCTTCTTAGCGCCCCTAGACTCAACCCATTTTTAATCCAAATATTTTACAATGTTGACTGTAGTTTCAAAAATGACCTGGGGATAACTAGAGGTTTTCACAGGTGTCTAACTTATGTACCTATGTCCTTATAGAATTTAGATGATCCCTCAAAACCAGGGTGTGTCATCTTCCCCACATCTCACTCTAAATCTTGGTTCTAGTTGTTGTTCTTGTAAAACCTCACTAACTTTTGCATGTCTCTTAGATGAAAGAAATATCAAAAAGATATGGATGTCTAAATTTAATATCCCAAATAATGGTACACCTCCCAATTTGATGTAAATGACTAGACTTCTACTGAAACCATGTCATGGCCCTGCGATGCCTCATCAAAAAATTGGGGCATATTGGGTCTAGTGGCTTTTCCATACAAATAAGGATGGATCTTCATGTTAGTTCGAGAGTGAATCCCTCTACCTCAGTGATATCCCATTTCTCCATTATTGTCTTGATGGCCTTGATTCCCCGATGTGGCACTAGTCAACTGCCCCATCATATCAATCAAGATCTTTGACATCCTCATCATTTCATTAATGTTAGATGTGATGATATTTGAATCTAAATATTCTCTTTATATTCTCTTCATTTATTCCCCATAATGTTATGCAACCAGCTCACGAAAAGAAGAAAAGATAGATAAACGACCTGAAAAATAGCTTATTCGAGGGGGAAACTTCCTTAACATCAAATAAATGAAAAATTCTTGGATGATTAAAATGAAAAAACCTCCTTTATATATATAGGAGTCTAAGGGGTCACAATATAATCAGATCCTACATAACAATAATAATGTAGGGGCACACAAATAATAATAGTGGGCTTCTATGGGGTGCAATAATAACAACATATGGACTACATGGGCACAACGATAACAATAAGGGGCTATACTAATATTATAGGGACCTAACATGCTACTCTCCTTCAAAAACGTGTTGTACTCAATGCTTGAGTAGTTATGGATGCTTCCATATAAAATTATCATCCTCCCGTGTGGAATATTCAATGGGTAAGTTATTCCACTTGATGAGATACTCTAAAATTGATCAAATTCGTAGTTGTTGATTTATTGTTTCCATGACTACTTCAAGTTCCAATATGATTTTTCCTTCCTCACTAAGTTCTAGAAATATTGTTTGAACTGGGATCTTGTCACCTATAAAATTAATTAAGCATGAAACATGGAAAAATGAGTGCACTTGGGAAGACGCAGGAAGCTCCAATTTGTATGCCATAGTACCAATCTTTTGCAACCCCTTGTAAGGACCATAGTACTTTGGTGATAATTCATTATCCTTCTTAGCTTGCTTGAGGGAAATTTGTTTGTATCGTTGTAGCTATAAAAATACCCAGTCGCTTACATCAAAGGTTCTTTGATTACAATGATGATATGCCTATTGTTTCATTCGATTCTACACCAATGTGAGGTTATCCTTTAAGAGTTGGATAACTTGTTGATTCTCGATGTGATATTTCACTACTCGAAACTTATAATTTTATCTTAATGATGATGTGATGTATGGTGGATGATATCCATAAAGTGCCATAAATGGGGTCATCATTGTTTTAGTATGGAAGGAAGTGTTTTACCACAATTCAACTAGAGGTAACCACTTGACCCATTATGTTTGTTTATCAGATACAAAGCAATGAAGATATCCTTCCAAACATTTGTCCACCATCTCAATTTTCCCATCAGATTGAGGATGATAAGATAAGCTATGAATTAATTGAGTACCCAGACAAGAAAATAATTGTCCAAAAATTTCTAGTGAAAATGGGAACTCTATTGCTTACAATTATATTTGGGCTTCCATGTAGATTTTGAATTTTTTCCATAAATGAAGTAGCAACTATATTGGCTTTAAATTGATGAGATAATGCACGAAAGTGTGCATTCTTGGTAAGTCTATCAACTACCACCATGATGACACTTTTTCCTTCTGACTTGGGTAAAGCTATGACAAAATCCATTGAAACTTCCTCCCAACATTGAGTTGGAATCGATAAAGGTTGTAACAAACTTGAGGTATTAATAGTCTCAACTTTACTTTGTTGGCAAATGAAAAATTCTGCCACAAACGTTTGAATATAATATTTAAGGCTTGTTGTGAAACCATCTCACAAAAAGATAGAAAAGGTAGATGAACACCTTATAAATCAGCCTCTTCGCGGGAGAACCTCCTTTACATTATAAAAATGAACAATTCTTAGATGATACAAATGACAAGACCTCCTTTCTATTCATAGGAGTCTAAGGGGACATAATATAATCAGAGCCGACATAACAATAATAATGTAAGGGCACAATAATAAGAATAGTGGGCTTCTATGGGGAACAATAATAACAATATGGGGACTACATGGGCGCAAAAATATAATAAGGGGGTTGTACTAATAACAATAAAGGGTTAAACTAGTAGTATGGGACCTAACATGCTCCTCCCCTTCAAAAAGTGTTTTCCTCAACACTTGAGTAGTTCTTGATGCTTCTGTATAAAATTCTTGTCGTCCCGTGTGGAATCTTCAGCGGGTAAGTTCTTCCACTTGACGAGATACTCTGGAATCTATCTATTTTGTAGCTGTCAATTTCTTGGTTTTGTGACTGCTTTAGGTTCCAATATGATTTTTCATTCCTTGTCAAGTTCTCACAATATTATTTGAACTGGGATCTTCTGTAACTTTTGAATGAGTTCCCACCCCGCTCCATCATTCTTCCATTCATCACTTGCTTCATTTATCAAATTTGGTTGGATAATTATACCAACCTCTAGAATTTTGGCAACCATACGTTCACTTTCACTCCTTTGGGCATATGGATATCTATAAGCGTTGATGTTTGGAGGAACTCTTCTTGGAATAAAATGAATAGCATGATCATTATCATGAATAGGTGGGAGGCCTTTGGGAGTCTCAAATACCTTGGAATGATTGTCCAAGACTTTTTGGAGATATGGAGAAATATATGATTTCGATGTGGGAACCTCTAGCGAACATAATTGTGCAATTACGCCTCTTTGTTCTTTCTTTAGAAGATTTTTCATTCGGTTAGAGATGACTATCTTTCTTGGTTTCCCTGTGATACCCATTAATTCAAATTTATTTCCTTCCAAAGAAAATATCATGAAAAGTTCTTGAAAATTAAAAGCTATTGTACCCAAGGATTGTCGCCATTAGACTCGTAGTACAACATCAACACCCCCCATTGGAATGGAAAGCATTGGACTATTCAATACATATTCTCCCATGGATAGCTTGATATTATGGCACTTTCCAAAGAAATTTATGGTTCCTCCACTTGCAACCATCACTTGACACTCTAGTGTTGGAAATAGAAAGGAATTCAATTCCTTGGCTATCTTACAATGAATAAAATTATGGGTACGGCATGAATCAATCAACACTATTACCTTTTTCTTCTTGATATGTCCTTCTATCTTGATAGTTTGAGGAGTGGTAATTTCAGGCAATGCATTACAAGATATTTTTGGATTCATTTCTTGATGCGCAATGTGATCTTTCGCTTCTCTAACCTTTTTCTTCTTGATATGTCCTTCTATCTTGAGAGTTTGAGGAGTGGTAATCCTTTCCAATGCTTTACAAGATATGGTCAGATTCATTTCTTTTTCTCTGGGGTTGGTTCCTGGTGTATATCCTCTTCTTTTGACATTTCTTGATCCTTTTCTTCCTCCTCTTCACACTATATGTAAAATAATTTCTTCTCAGCAAACTTATGATCTTTAGTGTATTCGCTATCACAACTGTAACAAAGCCCTTTCTCTCTTTTGTCTTCCAATTATTGTTGTGTAAACCTTGTAGGTTGTCCTTGTTTTCATAGTTCCGCTTTCAATTTTTCTTTCCAACCTGAATGCCTTCTCCAATGAATCAAGTTCCCAAAGACAAACCTCATGTTGAATGTTATCTTTAAAGTCCCTTATGATACATCAATCTTTTTCTTCTCTGGAATGTCATTTTACCCTTATATTCAATTTTTTGGAATCCTCGATGTGCTCTGCCATTAAAACCCTTTTGTTTGATATTTATCAATTGGCTAAAGAAGGTGTTACTCTTTGTATCCTCATAATGTGCTATCATTTCTTCTGTGAAAATTGACCAAGTGACAAGTGCTTTATGAGAACAAAGCCCTTTATACCATAAACATTGATTCGGTTATAAATATAAAGATGTAATATGTACCTTTTGTAATAGTTGCACCTCATGTAGATGAAAACATTTTTCCACCTAGAGTATCCAATTTATCGGATCCTTGCCATAAAACTTCCTCATATTACTTTTTCTCGATTTTAAGAGCTCGATCTTGAAACAACTGTAACTTTGTAATTTTGAATCTTTAAGCTTTGAAATTTTAGCCTGTTATAGCCCTCCGGGTCCTCTTTCTAACCCCACAAATCTGATCACAATTGTATTCATGAAGAAAGTGTTACGCCCAACCTCCCACGATGACCTAAGTATAGAATGGTTCAGTAGAGCAAACTTGTATGAACTGTTGCGTGTCCCTATTTCGACCTTAAGTTCTGAAATGATATCCAACAAACTATAATCTGTCTACTTTTTGTCACTTTTTATGAAATTTAAATCTGATTCTCAGAGGGAAAGGAATGATGCTTTTCCCAAGGTCACCTGTTTGGGATGTAATTCAGGAGCATGCAAAAATCCTAAATGTCTTGGACTATATCTCCGAAAATATAGCGAAACAAGATCTGAAATTCGGGACCAAGCTTCACCACATTTCCAGTTCAAGTGGGTTTTAATTTTAGAGTCTTAAACTTCATAGAAAACCATTTATTGCAAACATTCCATGATGCCCTGTTTGAGATGGAATTCTGGAGCTTGCAAAAACCTAACTTCCTCAGATCTGATCTCCGAAACTATAGTGATTGAAGATCTAAAAATGAGACTTGAGGTTCAACACGGATTTGTCTCAAATGGGTTTTTGGGTTAGCCTATGAAATGTCGTAGAAAAACAGTTATAGTGAAAATTCCATGATAACCCATTTGAAGCAACAAAACCCTAGAATCCAAATCTATGATACCAAATGTTATGAAACCAGATCACAGAAAGATAGAAAAGATAGATGAAAACCTTATAAATAAGCCTCTTAGAGGGGGAAAACTCATTTACATTACACAAATAAACAATTCTTGGATGATACAAATGACAGGACCTCCTTTCTATATATAGGAGTCTAAGGGGACATAATATAATCAGAGCCAACATAACAATAATAATGTAAGAGCATAATAATAAGAATAGTGGGCTTCTATGGGGCACAATAATAACAATATGGGGACTATATGGGCACAACAATATAATAAGGGGGTTGTACTAATAACAATAAGGGGTTAAGCTAATAGTATAGGCACCTAACAAGGCCATTCCAAAAAAAATCCTGCTTGACCTTGTGGTAAGTTTTTAAAAATCCAAAGCGACCTCCTAAGGGAGATGTGTGCAATTCCAAAATAATTTTTTGTTTGAGTTGGGAATTATTAAAAATATATATGTGATCTTTGTACCATAATGAATCATTTTTCTAGCTAAATGTATCAGATGTATTGGGATCTTGTTGGAAGTTTTGAATGACTGTCCACACTTCTGCTTGATTCTTCCATTCATCCCTTTCTTCGGTTATCCAATTTGGTTTGATAATAGAAATATATCAAATAAATTCTTCCACATCCTCATCCTTTCTTGAGCGTGCATCTGCAACAAAAATTTTTCATTCCCTTTTTTGTAGATGATTTCAAAGTCATAACCCAACATCTTTGTGACCCTTTTTTTCTACTCTTCGGAAGATAATATTTATTCTAAAATGTATTTAAGACTATCATGATATGTTTTTACCTTGAAGTATGTTCCCATTAGGTAAGGTCGCCATTTCTTTAGTGCATGTAGTATTGCCAACATTTTCTTCTCATAAATAGGTTTGTCTAAATAATTTCCTTTGATTGGATGACTTTCAAAAGAAATGGGTCTTCCTTTTTAAATTAAAACAACACCAATTTCATTTCATGAGGCATCACATTCCAAAATAAAGGTTTTTGTGAAGTTTAGCATAGATAAGACCGATGCTTGTCACATTTCCTCTTTAAGATGTTCAAAGGGCTTAGTTTCTTCTAGAGTCCAAGAAAATGCATCTTTCTTCAGTAATGTTGTTAGAGGTCCTACTATTCTCTCATAATTCTTAACAAACTTGTGATAATACCATGTGAATCAGAGAAATACTCACCTATTCTTTATGGTTGTGGGGATTTTCCATTCCTTAATGGATTTAATTTTGTTATGGTCTACCTTAACACTCTCATGAGATACAATATGACCCAAATATTCCACCACTATACTCTAAAGAAATGTTTGGAGGTTTTTTCATATAATTTTTTCTCCTCCAAGAGTTTGAGAACCCTGTCAACATGTTAAAGATGATCCTTCCAAGACTTGTTGTAGATTAGTATATCATCAAAAAATACTAACACTCATTTTCTAACGAAGGGTTTGAAATTGGAATTCATCAAACCTTGAAACATAGAAGGTGCATTGGTAAGGCCAAAAGGCATGACAAAAAATTCATAATGACCCTCATGAGCTCTAAATTTTGTTTTTGGATGGTATTTTGTCTTCATTCAAATTTGATGATATCATGAACGAAGATCCAACTTGGTGAAGTAGATTTCTCCATGTAATTCATCCAATAATTTATCAATGACGGGAATGGGAAATTTATCTTTAACACTAATCTTGTTGAGCTACCTATAATCCTGACACATGTGCTATGATCCATTCTTCTTTTGAACCAATACTACTGAAGCAGAGAAATAACTTTGACAAGGTTGAATTATACCAGCCTCTAACATTTCTACAACCATTTGTTCAATTTCACTCTTTTGGGTATAGGGATATCTGTAAGGCCTAATATTTGGAGGAAAACTTCTTGGACTTAAATTAATAGCATGATAATGATCATGAATAGGTGGGAGGCCTTTTGAAGTCCCAAATTTTTTGGAATGATTGTGCAAGAATTTTTGGACATCTAGAGAAATAGATGATTTCAATGTTTGGACCTCTAGTAAGAATAATTGTGCAATTATGCCCCATTGTTCTTTATTTAGAAGATTTTTCATGACATTAGAGATGATTATATTTCATAGTTTCCCTTCGATACCCCTTAATTTAACTTCCTTTCCTTACCAAAAAAATTTCAAGGAACGTTCTTGAAAATTAAAAGCTATCATACCCAAAGATTTTAACCATTGGACTTCTATTGCAACATCAAGACCAGACATTGGAATGGAAAGCATTGGAATATTCAATACATATTCCCCCATGGTTAGCTTGATATTATTTCACTCTTGAGAGAAACTTATAGTTCATCCATTTCCAACCATCACTTAACACTCTAGTGTTGGATATATGAAGCAATTCATTTCCTTGTCTATCTTACAATGAATAAAATTATGGGTACTATGCGAATCAATTAGCACTATTACATTTTTCTTCTTCATATGTCCTTCTATATATTTAGAGTTTGAGGAGTGGTAATTCCTTCCAATGAATTACAAGATATGGCTAGATTCATTTCTTTCTTTCTCTAAGGTTGGTTCCTAGTGTATATCCTCTTCTTTTGAAGTTTCTTGCTCATTTTCTTCCTCCTCTTCACAATATATGTAAATTAATCTATTCTCAGCACACTTATGAACTTTAATGTATTTTGTATCACAACTATAACAAAGTCATTTTTCTATTTTTTATTCCAGTTATTATGGTGTCAACCTTGTAGGTTGTGGAGGGTAGGAGCAACAACACTTCCATCTTCATAGTTGTGAGTGGTAGGCTTCTTTGTTTCCATAATTTTTCTTTCAATTTTTGTTGCCAAACTAAATGCCTTCTCCAATGAATCAGGTTCCCAAAGGTGAACGTCATGTTGGATGCTATACTTTAAAGTCCCTATGAAAGCATCATCCCCATTCTCCTCTCAAATATCATTTACCCTTATATTCATTTTGGAAGTCCTCAGTGTCCTCATTAATCATTTTTTCTTTCGGATTTATCATTTAGCTAAAGAAGGTGTTGCTCTTTGTATCCTCATAATGTTCTATCATTTCCTCCATAGAAATTTACCAAGTGACAAGTGGTTTATGAGAACAAAGCCATCTATACCATACCATCTGATTGGGTTCTAAATATAAATTTTTAATGTGTACCTTTTCTGTGTGTTCCACATTATGGAGATCAAAATATTGCTACATCTGTAGTATCCATGTTATTGGATCCTTGCCATCAAAATTCCTTATGTCGATCTTTGGAACATGGTGGGTCTTCAATCCAACGTTAGAGTCTGTGAAATCATGATTAAAATTTATTTTACTCTCATCATGAATTTCATGTAATACCTTTTCACCATTAGGAAGCATTTCTTGTAGCAACTTTGTCAAATCCTCCTTCAAACCTTCCATGTCTTATTTTAAACCATTCTTTAAATATTCAATGTTTCCTTTCAATTTTGCTTCTATAACAACCATCTTAGCTTCCATGTCATCCTTCAAACCTTCAATGTCTGATTTTAAACCATTCCTCAAACCATCCATCTTACCTTCCATTTCATTTTTGGTTACTCTTTGCGAGAGTGAAATTTGTTGCACATGGTCTCATAATTTTAATATATCATGTTGCATTTCTTCCTCTTGTTCATGTGTCATAGTAGATATTTCTGGCTACTTAATAGGTGTTTCCATTTTATTGCTTTGATTCACTTTTGAATAAAACAATGATGTTTATTCTTCACTATGCCCCATGAATCACTTCAACTTTTTTTTCAAACAAAACTTATGCAAATTCTAAAAAAATACTCACTTTTTTCTTGCTTTGTAGAAGCTCGATATTGAATATATTATATCTCTATAATTTTAAATCTCCAAAGTTTAAAATTTCATCATGCCATATCCCTATGAGTCTTCTTTCCAACCCCACAATTCAGACCGAGATTGGAGTCTTGAAGAAAGAATTATGCCCGATCGCCCACGATGACCTGATTATAGATTGGTTCAGTAGTGCGAGCTTTTATGGAGTGCCAGATGTTAGTGTTTTGAAATTCAACATTGATATCTCTACAACAAGAACTGTAGTCTGTTCACTTTCAGTCACCTTTTAGAGGGTTTAAATCTAAAACTCGAAACAAAAGTTATGATGATTTTCCCTAGGTCACTTTTTTTAGACTGAATTTTGGAGCCTGCAAAAACCCTAAATTCCCTGAATCATATCTTTCAAAATATAGAAAAACAAGATCTAAAATTTTTACACGAAGAGCAACACTATTTCTAATCCATGTCATAACAATTTCAACTTCTGAAGAGATGTAGGAAAACATTTAGAGCAAAAATTCCAAGATGACCCATCTGAGGAAGCGAAACCAAATGTTATGCAACCAACTCACAAAAAAATAAGGAAAGATAGATAAACAACTTCAAAAATAGACTCTTCGAGGGTGGAACCTCCTTTACATCACATAAATGAACAATTCTTGTATGATTCAAATTACAAAATCTCCTTTATATATATTGGAGTCTAAGAGGTCCCAATACAATAAAAGCCTACATAACAATAATAATGTAAGGGCACACCAATAACAATAGTGGGCTGCTATGGGGTACAATAATAACAATATGAGGACTACATGGGAACAAAAAAACAATAAGGGGCTACAATAGTATTATATGGACCTAACATGTCGACCACCTAACTGACAGGTTCCCCACTCCAGCTTGTTAATATTCATTTGTAGACAATCGTAGTTGAATATGGCATAAGGTGAACAAATGTAGGAACAATCTCAAATGTCTTCCTCGATTATACATAGTGTGTGTCAAAATTCTCAACTAAATACCCCCAAGCTCAATATAACTTTAAATATCTTGAATTCAAAATCATTCACCTCATAATCACAAATAGTGTCCCATAATGATAAATTTATAAGGATTTGAATATCTTATAACTACAAGCCATTTATCTTGGACAATAAGCTAATTGTTTATGCATCTACAATGCTATAAATTCACATTTGTAGTTAAGGATTTTCATATGATTGATTGTTCATTCCGTACCCATATTTCAAATATTAATGCGCAAATACATTGATTCTGAGCATAATTTGTACATTTACCTTTATTTGTGTTAGACATGTTTTCACATTTCATATTTAGTGCCAGTGAATTATGATTGGTATCATCTACGACAAAGTATAAAACCATGCATATTTTTTGTGAAATATGGGTTTCTCATCCAAGAAAATGAATTCCATATTTGAATTGGGACAACAAACACATATTCATCCACCCCAACAAACTCCATGTTGAAATGCATTGTTCTAGTAACATGATTTGTACACACGTAATGATAAATTGTACTATGATCCTCAGATTGTCACAAGGTAGCTAAAACTTCTAATAATAAATATTTGATCAGTTTTATAACTTACCACTTAGTTCTTGGAATGTCAATCCCAATTCATTCTCAACCATTCACATTTACCACACAATTCTCACTTCAAATCTATTCTAAATGAAGAAACAATCATAAATACACGTTACCTAAAAACCTCTTTGTTTATATGTTGAACTAATATCTGGAAGCTTGTAATTATCAGACTGAAGGATCCACAACTTGACTAGGCTGTAAATATCACAATGCACTCAGTCTAGTTATTTTGGTATGAACCCATACTACTGTCCTTAGCCTTTAACATCCCTCAACTATAACCTTCACCGAGTATAGTTTGATGCAATTCCTAGTCTCTTGAACCCTATCATGTTGCTTCTGAGTTAGACTTGTTAATACATTACCAAGAACATCAATTTAAGGTAGGCTATCCCCACAAGTTGTTCATGGAGTACTCCTTTATTCTCATTGCAAACTAGTAATCCACAACTTCACTAACGAAATCATAATTTATGAACTTGAAATCAATTTCCCACAAAAAGTATTATCAATATTCAACCCAATGAGTACATATAAACAAATTGTTTCTTATGCAAAGAAAATCATCACCATATTAAGAGTATACAAAGATAGTTACAATTAAAGTAGAAATACTAGCTCTTTTCATTAATCAATTTCAAATATACATAATACTTGGACTAATCTTCAACATAGGCATGCTTCTTTGGCCCTCTTCCTCACACACTTGATTTTTGTCTTCTCTCCCATCCTTTTTAATGCCCATAGGCTTAAAATGTTTCATTAATTTG
Source organism: Pinus taeda (assembly GCA_000404065.3). NCBI lineage: Eukaryota > Viridiplantae > Streptophyta > Pinopsida > Pinales > Pinaceae > Pinus > Pinus taeda. The sequence goes on along the minus strand of APFE030943254.1, from coordinate 27,683 downwards.
TTGAATTATAACTAATTTATTTTAAATACTATGCTAATATTTATCCCATATAATCTCTTATTCCCTAACTAATTCTTTTAATACTGAATGACTAACTAACGTGAATCTCGCAACGCCTAATGAAGAGAAAAAATCTCTTTATTTTGTATTTTTCCTAATTATCGGTATTCAATTTTTTATCTAAACAATATTTAATTACATTAAATGATTAATTTCCTCAAAAAATATCGAGACCCCTCTTGGAAGCTTTATCCTCGAAGGGATTAATGACTTGGATGTTGAATGTTTTTACATCACTATCTCCCATGGGTCCTTTACCCTTGTCACATTCATCTTCTCCTTTTGAATCTAGTTCTATAATCTTACTTCTTGGCATTACTTTGCTTCAAACCCACAACAGGCCAAGATCATGCTCTAATACCACTGTCATATTTTTTAAAAATAAATTACAAGTAATAATAGAAATGTCCTGGAGGAATTATGAAATTATTAGAAGATAAATGTATTAATAGCTGGAAGAAAAATTATTAAATGCTACAACCATATTCAAAATTTCCATCCATCAATGAAATAATGAAATTTCAACTAGGGGAAAATTAAAATTTTATTAAATTCTGCACATCAATTGGCATACAAGGGAGGGTTTAAAACCTAAAAAACTTCTTTGAAATCTCAAGTGTAAAAATGATAATTGACCCAACATTTTGTATCCCTCTATTACAACAAATTGACCCTCAAAATGAGAGCTCAGCCTTATGAGAATTTAGCTCTCCTGTGAAATTTGACCCTCCTAAAGATAGCAATTTGGTTCTCTTGGAATTGTCAATTCAATCTCCTCATGGAATTATTAATTCAACCTTCCTAGTAATATAATTCCCCCCCTCAAATATAATAAAATTTTCCTCCTAAAGCTATTAATTCAGCCTCTTTGATTTGTTAATTTGTGGTGGCCTAAACAAATGAAATCCTCGCCACCCCCTAGAAAATAAACTCAACCTCTTTACATGATAACTCGATTCTAGTAAATAAACTCGACCTCCACAATAGAATTTAGCCTCCAAGAAAAATGATGAACTTAAACCTCTAGAATATTAGGGAAAATGGAAAACTAGTCCTAACAAATGATCTTGCAATTACAATAAATGATCTCGCAATTACAATAACCCATCTCAGGAAATTAACCCTTCAACCAAGTGTTTCTCCTATTGGAATCAACTCCAAACCCTTGTAAATCACAAACAAAATATTTGAAGTGATATTCCCTTAAGAGCCAATTAGGGTGGGACTAGAAGTCCATCGAAATCAGCTGAATAATTCTTCTTAAATCCCTTTAACGAGACTCTCTTGAGGCAAGTTGATTTTCAGAGATATGATGAATATACTAAAATGCTTGAGAAGTAACCCCCTCTCCCCTTTTAAAGATTTATTGGATCTTTCTCCAACCTTCTAGAAGCACCTCTATTATTATTTTAATCAATAAAGTCACTAAGTGAGTTTTTCTTATTTTCTCCAAGTGACTTTTGCCCATTTTATTTACTGGTATTATAAAATAGAGTTACGCACAATTTCTTTGTCCCCTTAACAATTTTCGCTTCTCTAGTGTAAGGAGACACGTTAAGCTAGTAGGAAAGACATCTCCAAAGTGATTTGGGACATTACATATTAGATTGGTCATTCCACATGGAACGAAATTTGGACATACTAGATAAGACATTCCACATGGAATGAAATTTGGTGTTTTTGGGACGCAGTCTCAAATTTGACGATTTGGGTGATCAAAGTCAAATTATGGTGATTTTTCCAACCAAGCTAGCTTTCGGTGATTTTTAGCTTGTATGGAGATGGGTGTAGTCTCAAATTTGGTGTTTTGGGTGATTAAAGTCAAATCATGGTGATTTTTCCAACCAATCTAGCTTTTTTTGTTTTTTTACCTTTTATGGAGATGGGTCACACTAAAGGCTTGTGGCTACCTAAAATTGTTATTTTTCACTATTGTAATAAAAATAAAAGGCTAGAGAGTTGATCTCCATAAAACTTAAGCATTGTGTTGTTATAGACGTTCACGAGTTTATACCACACTTTTATTTATTGAAGAATTATTGAATGGGACATTATGGTTTCTTAGTTTTGTGTTCAAAAAGTTATGACATCTCCCTAAATAACTTCTATAGAATATAATTAATAAGTGTTATATTGTGAGACATAGTTTCGATGGATTAATGTTATTCAACACTAGTTAGTTGTAACACATGTGATTGTCACACACTAAAGGGTCACAATGCATCAAATGCTCCTTATAACCAAATCCCCTAAAGTTGTGATAGTTAAACTATCTATACTTACCAATTAAAATAAAAGTCACTTACATAATAAAAAAATATTATAATGTAAAGCTTATGGTTTATTTTGTTCAAATTCAAATTTTATTTTTACTAATACTTTTTATTTTTTCTTTTAGTATATAAACCTACATGAATTTCAAATGAAATAATTTATATAATACTTTGTATCAAAACTACTCCATAAATTTTACCACGAAAACAATTTCCTAAATATGAAGCAAATAAAAATACCTTAAACTTAAAAATTATATTATAAGAATGAAAATGATATGCAAACTTTGAACCAAGAAAAAGGTACCTCCTTATTTTTTATATCACTTAAATCAAAAGGACTCTCTGAATTTTACACCTTAAATATATCTTAATTTTATTTAAACAAAAATATTTCCGTAGGTCTGCTTGACATCAATATATTTCTATTTTACTCTCATCAAACTATGCAATTTCATGCGTAGAAACACTCCACAGCCTTTCTTAAATATCTTATTTTCAAAATCCCACAAAAACTTGATTACACTGGAGCGAACCCAAATAAGCATATCTCTACACAAATTCTTTGACGTCACGTCAATTTTATTTTATTATCTGCTTCCGAATTTTATTTAAACAAAAATATTTCCGTAGGTCTGCTTGACATCAATATATTTCTATTTTACTCTCATCAAACTATGCAATTTCATGCGTAGAAACACTCCACAGCCTTTCTTAAATATCTTATTTTCAAAATCCCATAAAAACTTGATTACACTGGAGCGAACCCAAATAAGCATATCTCTACACAAATTCTTTGACGTCACGTCAATTTTATTTTATTATCTGCTTCCGTCCTTCGGATGGGATCCTAAAACTTTAGTTGTATTGAAAAAATATCTTCATATACAAAACTTAGGAGGAAGGTTTGAAGTTAAGCCAATGAGAGGAGCTTATCTCTGTAAATACTCTATACAGTCTATAAATAGAATTTCAAAAACACTAACGTTTTCAAGAGAATCTGGCATTTCTCTTACCGCTCTATCTTCCCTGGTTTTGAAGCACCAACGGGAAGCTCTGTCAATCAAAAAATTCCATCCATTCCTGTCCTGCTCCAAAAAGTAGATTTAACCGAGCTCTTTCCAATTCCACCCATTCCTGTCCTGCTCCAAAAAGTATAACAACAAAAAACCTTCTCAGACATTACAATGCTTGCGGAAACTATCCTAAAGACATAATTCTCAGACTTGTAGAACGCAAACCATGAACAGCTTATAACACTATTGGGAGTCTGCAAAGTGATCATTTCAGATATCAGATTGAAGACTACTTGCAGATAGTCGCACAAAAGCTTTGGAACATCTTTCTACATAAATGAGTTTGGCTTTTAAGTTATCATGAATATGGTATGCTCTCTGTCACTCACATAACTCCCATGACTCGAGCACAACTAACAAATGCGTGTGCTTAGTTCAGTACAATACTTTTTCATGTGACAGCAACTCATGCTATTCTTATGGTAGCAAAACATAATTCCATGTGTATAGTATCATACGTCCATCACAACACAATTACATGGAACCTTTGATCCATGGTGCCAAAATATATTGCATTTAGTCGTAGGCTTATATGGAGTGAGATAACAAAATGCATTGCTAACAAGTTTTTCCTGTTTTAATTGAAATGGATTTTTTTCAATATTTAAAAGATTGAAAATTAAGATATATTTACACTAACATAAAAATAAAATATTTTAATTTTAATTTTTTATTTAATTAAGAATTACTCTTTATAATGCTATTATATATATATATATATAGATATATACATATCAAAGTTATATTAAAAAAATACATTTTATTCCAATAGATATAATCCTAATTTCAACATAATTATAATAATATTAAGATTTTTTGAGTGTAAAATTTGATTAAAGGTTTTCACAATATCTCTTGGCACTTAATCTTAAAGTTTAAAATAGGTCTAGGCTCATTACACTTATATATATGGTTTTATTTTTATTTTTTATTTTATTTATTTTTATTAAGTTAAAATTGTTGGAAGCTTCACACTAATGAGAAGGGGTGGTGAAATAATAGTGTACCCATGGATTAAACATATTGCACTTTTGCTTTTTGTCTTTCTTAAATAAACATTGATTCATCAACCAATTAGCAACATAACACATGAGAAGATTTATGCTTAAACATGAACGATAAGCAACATATCAACACACATAAACATGAGATCAACAACACATAAATCAACCATCACACATGGGGACACTGGTTATTAGGTGGAAAATTCAACTAGGAAAAAACCATCATCATTTGTTGTCTTCATCATCTTCTTCCTATTATTAAAATATTATTTTTACATCTTCATGCACTGGCCACCAACATTGTGCAAGCAACAACTTGCTCTTCATGCGAGAAACACTCACTCTAGGCCATTACTTATCTAAACTTTGCAGACCACCATCTAATGGAATCAACTACTCGCATGATCGTGCAAGGTACCACCTATTAGATGCCCCAACATTGAAGTTTTTCTAGCCACCACTGGAAAAAAGTCTCTACTCCCAAGTTCTCAAACCACTATCTGAAGGAGGTTGTTACACCATGTCACAATAGCCCACTACTTCCCTCGCTAAAGGCCTCAACGTTCAATCTTCTCTATGGACATGTTTCACAATATTTCAGACTAGGATCCATAATCTCTTCATACAGAACACTATGGGTCTCATTTTTTCCATTTTCATATTAGACTCATGTAATTGTTCTACTCATTACAATACATCAATCTCTCTCCAACACAACTTTGCTTCTCGCACACACTCTAACCCAATACTCGACAATCATTGATGCAATATTATGCCTTCACTCATAAATTAATCCATCAACACTAGAAACATACACACTCTCACACAATACTAATTAATCATTGATATAATACTCTGTCCTCACTCATACATCAATCCATCAACACTATTAGCATACACCCTTTCACAAAACTTGGTAATCACTCATACAACACTATACCCTCACTCATACATTGGGCCATCAACACTAGCAACATACTCAGTTTGACACAATACTAAGCAATCATTGATACAATATTATGCCCTCATTCATACATTAGTTCATCAAAACTAGCAACATACACACTTTCAACATAGGCCTCTCTCTACCATATACATTAAGACACTAATGCCATCATCCTAACACATTACTACTCTAACCATCATATAATAAAAATATACATATTACAATAGTAGACACTCACTCAATACATTACTCAATCCCTTGCAATAAAAACATGTCAACACACAAATACTTTGTCAGCCATCGATCTATGTAAGGTAACTTCGATATGGGAACTTCAAACTCTATCTCTGCATTATATTGTGCACACTATTGACCTTCTCTTCTATGTCACTCAACAAATACGTTGACCATACACTTCTCGCATGATACTCAACATTTTAATTGAGTCTAAAGACTAGACAAAAATTTGAATGTACAGTCCTCAACATCAATTACACACTTGTCTAACCTCTGATCAAGAAAACAAATTGATCTACTATAGGATGAAGTGATCGCCTCTGTCCATGTGTGCATTAGCTTTTCCACTTTAAGATGCATTCTATAGGAGTTATAATCTATGCTACAAGTGTGCATATTGAGTCACTTCTTTGTCACAGACTTTGCACACTTATCTTTAAAGATGCTCTATATCTTCAAGTGCATATATATTTAATCAAACAATGCTTTTCCCTATCTCAATGCATCCACACTGATTTACTCATAAGACATACACATTGTATATTTGCATATCTCATGCACACCAACTTTGATATATCATGCACAATCACTCACACAATAAAGCACATTCACACTCTCTTTATAAACATGTCTCTAGATCATTCCATATATGTGCATATTAAATCTAAATTTGTCACCTCCACTCTTTAATTAACACACAATACACCTTCACTATTTGGACAACCCATACACATTTTTTCCAACCATATAATGGTATATACAACAGACTCTAAATTAACTAGATCCAAGACCAATAACTCGATCCCTCACATCTTAACAAGATCCATACACATTATTATCTTCCTATGGGCACTACATAACAATGATTATGCACCTTCTCAACTTACTTGACCATATCTATGCCATTAGCTAAGAAATTAATTTGATTCTTATCCCTTCGACCCAATCAAACTATTACAATCTTTACTCAATATTCACATTTCAATTTGGAGACTCAATCGCACTAACAACCAGATCTCAGGCCACTAACTTGATAACCAATAATTAATTACGTTTACACCAGTTGGAGGACCATATCAACTCCATAATTGATTTATCATTGCGTTCCACAACCATTTCAAGACCAATTCAATCAAAGCCATTGTAAACCAACTCAATCAATCATTCTTTGGAAAATCCATGGGAAATTACTTTGGTGTATTCTTATGGTATTTTGTTCTGAAGCCTACAACAAAATACGAGGCACTGCATGAGAAACCTAACACTAAACTACGTCGGCATATAATGGGTAGAGTGCAACACTAATCCAGTGGTTCTCTATGACACTACCTGTAGCTAGATAAATTATACTTTCTTTGCCCATAAATTGTTGCCCCTTATTCCACAACTCTCCAGGCACCGTTAGGACTTGTAGACACTTATATAACACTCCATCAAAGCTTTGTAGTTAATAGATAATTATGAAAGCTCTAAAAGCTTATTGATTTGAATTTGCATTGAAATGTCAAATTCAAGTTGTCCGAGGTTTACATCATTGCCAATACCATATTATTAACAAAAAATTTACATACTATAATATTATAACATCTCTTCTATAGTAGGTGGAGCACATTTAAGTGCACTTATATATTGATTATAGAAATTACAATATCATCCTAGATTTATCTTAGCTTCATATCTACCAAGTGGTGAGAGGGATCAAATATATTTTCAATCTAAAAAAGGTTTGCACCTTAGATTTGATCTTTCTTGACGCTTGATAGATCCAGATTTAAGATGGATCTACGTTTGATTTAATTATTAATAATAATTATTATTTTTTAATTATTTTTAATATAATTTTATGGAGTTAAAATTCTTAATTAATAAACATAATTATTTATTTTATTTTATTTTATTTTTATTTTTATTTTTATGTGATTATGACCAAATAACATATTTACATAACATAACAGGATAAAAAGACATATATTCCAAAACTAAGATGAAACCTTATCAAACAATCCATATATATATATATATAAACTCAAATTCTATTAAAAAAAATTTATAAAATAATTGTATTAGTATTATATATTAATGTTTACTAATTTTTTTATTAGGAAAATTATAAAGAAATAAGAATTTAAATGAATTGAAAATTAAAAAATAAAATTGTTTGATTTTAATTAAAAAATTAGTTTGAAATATATTTTATTATTATTTTATTTTATAATTGAAAAAGTTTAAATTAAGATGAAATATTCATCTTCATCAATTTATTATAAAAACCAAAAATATTATTCATTATACATATTACAAAAATCATAAAAATTAATTCAATTTAATTTTATTTTAAATATATTATTATTATTACTTTTATTTATTTACATCCATTTTAATTAGAATCTTTCTTAGGAGAGATTAATTTCGAGAGGATAAATTTATTATTTGAATGTAAATTGGAAAAAAAATTGGGCCCCTAGGAAATTGATCACTTTCCACACTTGGATAAATCCTAATTAATATATATATATATAAAAACCATTTTATTTTAATAATCATTAAAAATACCCCCTCTTTGGTATTTCTAATTTAATAATGAAAATGTCCTCCATTCTTTATTCTATTAATAATAAAATATTCACTACATCGCCCTCAATTAAGTGAGTAAGCTTTAACAAATCTGCAGCTAAACCATGATCTTATTGCACCTACATTTGCTGTAAAAGTTGGAAGGTCGACGCCATTATTTTACATGAGAGAGTGGTTTACCATATAGGCATAAGAAAGGAAAATTATGAAGAAGTCAGAGGACCTGGTACTACCCATTTGGAATTTGATATTTTATCCATTGGAACCGTGAGTTTCACTCAACAATACGATTGATTTTTACAAAACTAGTTTTTTGATCAGAAATATCACTTGTTCTTCTTGATCGAATCTTTTTGAAAATAATTGTGTGCGCACGAGCAAACTGGATTACAGGAGTTCACACAAGGGCCGAAAGTCCCTTGCAAATTTCTATCATTCTTGGGTCATAGAAGCCCTGCAACTAGGCTTTAGAAATTACATGTGTTGAAGTCATCTTTCTATAAAATATAAGATAATTTAGAGGTAATTAATTGTTGGGGATTATCCACGGTACAAGCTATCTTTGAAATCCACTCCACGTTTTAATCTGTAATAGGTTTTATGTTCGAGATAAAAAGTGGATATTGCTGACTGAAAATTTGATTCGCTGTAATAAATATTGGAATATAGGAAAAATTATATTAACAATTTCTATTCCTAACCATATTTAACAAATATTTTTTTGTTTTGTTTTTGAAAAACACAATCTTTGCACAAATGGAATTTGGAAGAGATGTTGTAACATAAGAATAAAAATAAAATAGAAAATAGAATTAACAATTATAATTATAATTATCATTAATAATTAAACTAGCCTAGATCCATTTTAACTCTGGATTTACTAGGTGGTGAGAGGGATTAAATATCTTGAAGTACAAAATTCTTTTTATAGTAAAAAGGTATTTGATCCCTCTCAACCTATAGTAGATTTTGAGTTATGGAGGATCTAAACTGGTCTTAGTAAAATATGGTCGGAGAACACTACATCACCACAACCAAACTTTACCAATTAAATCCATCAATTAATCACCACAACCAAACTTTACAAATTAAATCCATCAACTATTCTATTTGTAATTATAAAAAACCCATTTGCCTCTCTATTTATTAACAATTAACATTTGTTTAAATTACCTAAAATATATATAATAAATAAATAATTAAAGCATTATTATATTTATATATATAATTAATCGCATAGATTTATGAAACAATTCTGATTAGCATATAAGTTGTAACCAACAAAATCTCCGAAGAAGCTAGCCAATTTGTATTTAATACAATAGGGTAACCCATAGGGAACAATATATTCCTTCAATTATGCATAAGATACTATATAGAAAAAAGTTAATACTGTAAAATAACATAGATGCGCTTAGCCCTTTTTCTTATATATATCATTCACAACGAAGTATTAGGGGAATCATAAACATTTTAACACAAAACCTTAAATATAAGGTTTAAGATTGTAGCTGCATAAATGAAAAACAATATAATAAGCATAGGACATTGTGAAACATACAATAAATATAACTATTTTAGCACAATGTAGCACAATGTGGTACAAGAATATTTATTTGTATAAGAAGATTGACTAGTTATTGATTTTCCACATTTCACCCCACCGTAGACTTTGTTGTTCATGAATTTCAACCATGAGTCACTCCCATGCTGGAGTTGCAACTTTGCAGGTAACAATAATCGAAATTAATCATACATCCATAGCCAAGGCACCAGCGCAATGATCATGTTGTCCAGGTCTCCAAGCACCTTCTAGGCTAACTTCCAAGATGCCAACCCATAGCCATGTTACTCTAGACCCCCTCTAAACCTTCAAATCAACACAACTCTCCTTTCTTGAACTTATGCCTAAATGATGCCTTACGACCAACTAGGAATTTCTTAGATCCTTCTCCCAAGCCTATGCTGCAAACGATGCCTTATGATCAACCATGAATGCCTCAACTGTTTGCTCTGAACCTACACCCCAAACGGCACCTTACATCTAGCTAGGAAGTCCAAAGCCCTTAGAGTTATCATAGTAATAACAAATGAATCATAATGCTCAGGGTAAGTATCTATATATACTTTTCCCATTGCATGGTTCTCTCTGCCATGTGGCACTCCTAAAGCCACATGGGCTCCAAGTACCCTTTTCACCTACAACTATCACTAACACACCATTTCCCATTATCATGGAGTCACATGCCCTCATACTCCTACCATGGGGTGGGCTCCGCATCCAACCTATTTTATTTTTATTAAAACAAATTTAAATTATATTGTCATTACAATCTAGGCCATGTGGCCACTCAACTAACAGTGACACATATGCCCAGGTATAATGAGCCCTCAATATAAAACATATTTATATGGGCTTGTAGACCACATATCATAAGAACCTAAGCATGAAAGCGTGCAATATACATCACTCATCAGCCTAATAACAGGTGTATACATTTTCATCATAAATAAGAAGGGGGTGTAGCCTAATTTATAGATTAAATAACTTTTTTTCTCCATAATTTAGTGATACAATTTAAAACAAGAATGTGATTTTTTATTGTCTAAGTTACATTTTTGAATACATAAATAAATTCAACACCCTCAAAAACTTCTCAGAGATCAAATTTTATAAATTAAACAACTTAAACTCAAAATTTTAAAAATATCTATAATTTTTTTTTATTAAAATCAACCAACCAAACAAAAAAAAATGTGTTTATAAAATCAGAATCAGATTGCACCTAATCAAGAATATTACATTAGTGAGACTAAAGCAACTTTGTTAAATTTAAAAATTCACGACGCTCATCTTCAACTTTCAGCGTCATTCAATGTTTCATTTACAAATTGAGCGGCAATAAATACACACACTTGCGAAAGTGATTATGTAAAATAGCAACTTTCAATTCAGCGGATATTTTAATTTTGTTATCATTTTGAGTGTCCATTTTATTCCTTATGAATATATTTAGTGCTCAATTCTTCGTCTCCATTTTCATTATCTTGCTTTATTTTATATTTTACCTTTATCAAGTTACAAATTGCAATTATTTAGTTCTTTCTTGAAATGTATAATAGATGTTAAGTTGTTAAAATCTGTACTATAAGTTAAATTATTATTATTATTTCAGTTTATTAATGATGATATAATAACCAAAAATGAATTTTATCACGTTGTAATTAAAGATATATTTTTTCAATCTATGGTTTATTTTAAAATTTGATTTTCAAGAATAAGAACGTAAACAACAGGGTGACATATCTATATTTTTTTAAGGGATTTTACAATTTATTGCAATTGATGGTGATCTATTTACAAGATAACAAGAAATAATGATTTATTTTTTCCATAACTTTGTTGCAAATTGAAATTACTAAATAGGTGCCTTTCCTTTTCTAGAAGAGTCACATTTATGCATTCCGCTACACCATTTTTCTTGGTAGTATAAATAGTTATTTTTTGTCTCTCAATCCTAGCTTATTTGTAATATTTTTTAAATCATAAGGAAATGAACTTACCCCGTTATCAATTCTTAAACATTTAATTGTCTTGTTGGTTATCTTTTCTGCTGTAACCCGAAATCGTTTAAATGTATTAAATACGACAATTTTTATTTTCAAGACATTGACCCATACTTTTATAGAAAATCCATCTATAAATATTATAGAATATGACTATCCTCTAAAAGAACTATAGTGGAGTTCCCCCAAAAGCTTTAATAGATATAAACAAGAATATGTTTATGAATATTATTTTCTACTTTAAACATTTGTTTACCATGCTTTCTATAAATTCAATGTTTACGCAAATTCAAATTTGGAAGTAATTTGTGATTTATCATCGAGTTTAGTCCTTTCTTTTTCATATGATATAGTCATTGATGCCATAAACAAGTGAATTTAATCTCCTCCTCAGATACCACTACTACTTCATTGATCTGAATACTTCCATCCAAATTGTAAGGTTTGCATGTCTTTTTAGCCTTCATAACTACCAAAGCGCCCTTGGACACCTTCAATGCTCTAGTTGGAACCAAAAACTTACGACCTCTAGAATCCAATTCTCTCTCTCTCTTATATATATATATATATATATATATATATAAGTTTAGGCACATGCCTAAATCTATTAATGTATTTATAATATTATCAAACATTTTATTTTTGATGCTTCAAAATCCATTATTCTTACAAGAAATATTATTCCCCATAACAATAATTCCCCATTAAGAACTTGATACAAAGAAAATCAACTTCTTTGTGAACATATATAATGAGAAATACTAGAATCTAATAACCATTTTTCATAATATTGAGGAACATTACAAATAGAAAAAACTCTATAAATCATACCCAGACATAATTTGACCATATTTTACTCATTTTTAGTGTATTTGTTTGATTCCTTCTCTTCCAACAATCCTTCTTAAAATTCCCTAATCTATTATAGTACCAACATTTGAGTTTACTCCCCATTTAATTTTACTTTGATTTATATGTACCTATTGAATTTTGTCATTTTTCCTTGTACCAACATTTTGCCACCATTACTTCTAGCGTGAAAGCTTCAATACTATATCTCCTCCACACCTCTTTATACAGCAATGCTTAAGCAACAAATATAAATTTAGGAGTTTGAGTTGTAGTAAACCTAATGGAAGTATTGAAATGTTCCCATGATTTAGGAAATGAATACAGTAGTGGAACCTGTTTATCTTAATTATTGTGTTTAACATCCTATTTATCTCTCAACAACTCCCCTTATTTTTTTGAGAAAATAAAGGGGTCTCCATGAGATTTTGAATTTTCTATATTTTTAATGTTACTTCTCCTTTTGACTCTATTCACTCTTTTTAGTTTTTGAAGAGCATTATGAATGATTTTGGTTCTTTTATGACATGTATAAACAACAAATCATATTATTATTGAATAAATTAATGGGGTCAAATTTGAATTCTTGAAAATAGGGGTTTTATAAGGAAAATTTTAAAATTTGCATTAATTATCTTAACGGATGATAATTATATTAAGGCATTGTAGAAAAACCAAAATATATGTAAAATACCAAAATTTCTTTAAAAATCCTTAAAATTTAAATACATTGTGTTTGTTTAATTTTTATCTTTGTAATTGAGATCTTGTATGTTCTACTTATTTCTCAACAGTCCCATTATCCCCATAGCTCACATTATTTTCATTTTATTGATTTAAACACAAAAATTTCCCCTTTCCTCCATTATTTTATTCTCTTATTTTGAATCCTAAAATTCCGATTCATGTCAAAATGTCAATGCTCAACTATTACATCTTTCTTCAACCATTACATCTTGCTTTCCACTAAAAGTCCCAAATTTTTGATCTCAAATATAACTAAAATTCTTAAATTAAATAACATTTTTTTTTGCATTAATAAACTATCATGGGTATCCCGATATCAAAATATTGGAATTATTTGCAAGCCATACAAAATTTGAGTACTCAAGTAAAGTTGGGTGCCTTAAGAACTTTATATGGTTGGATGCCCTACCTCTCAATTATGTCTAATATAAACAATAAATATAATATTCTAGTGTTTTGTTTTTGTAATATGAAGATATTGAAATTTATTCTATAACTAGACATTCCACAAAACCAATCAATATGTTGATAAGTTCAGTCAGAATGCAACCTCATCCTTTGATGACGCACCATGTTATTACATGTGGAACACACGAAATGTCATATGGTGTGGTACATGAGATGGAATTTGAAATGGCATATGATGTACTATATATTGTGGTATCTTATGTGGCATATGATGTGACACTTCACACATGGCACTCATTGCCATTCTGATGCAGGAGCATCCAACTCAGTGTGATGAGGCAGAAAGACTCCAACCAGGTTCACAAGCGAGAAACTCAATTGTTAAATTCTGTTGGGAATAATTTTTCTTTTTACTTTGTTTTACAAGTTAGCAATAGTTAGATGGCTTTACTTTTCCAGTTAGGATTACTGTAGTTTCATTATTGATTAAAAGGTAGTTTCTGTAATTGGGAAAAATAACCCTTAACTGCCCTACAAGTCTTGAAATGTTCAGACGATTATGGTTACGAATAGGAACAGAAGTATGTAACTGTCTCTGTAACAGAAAGAAACAAACTGCAAGCCTTAACTGAAGACAGAGGCTATAAAAGCCAAATATACATGTAAGGAAAAAGTTTTAAGTTGAGCAGAGAATAAGTTGAGTAAATTTAATAACAGAATTATCAAGCATTCAAAAGAATCAGAGAAGTACTGTCCATCAGTATTATTTTCTAAATTATTTATTGATCTCTCATTCATATTAACAGAACTTTACAATACTGTAAACTAAGCATATTATCGTGGCTACTGTACAAGTACGAATTACAGTTGAAATTATTGACAAACAGAAAATCTCTTAAGTAGATTCGAGATCACCAAACAAGCAATCACGCTTGCATACAAGCGCACGGGAATACAGTTAAGGAGGAGCGGGTACGCATAGCCACTAAAGACAAGCAAACGAATAGAAAGACAAGCAAATGAACTGAATGTACAGTAATGTAACCAAACCACAAGCGAAGGAGTTACAGGTACCAAATATTCATACTTTCTTTCATAAAAACGATTTTCATTTATATTGTTCAGAAATAGAAATTTATAGCCAAAACTGAAAGGGCCGAGTTCCCTCATACATTATAGAGACTGATACAGTCACGGCCAGGTCAAAACTCACTCAGAAATCACAACCATACAGTCAAGCATAAAACACTAGTTAGGGTTTGAACACAGGTTCGAGACAGGGTTACGTTGAAGCCGCGTTCCAATACAGAGAACTCATCTCAGAATAACAACGACGAACATGAACTATATAATAACCAGACAGTAAACTAGCAGACGAGCCGTCTTTCGAACAGAGACTTCTAGGCAACGGAACAGTACAAGATATAGGCCTACCCACATTTACGCTACCAAACATTCTTGAACACAGGGACGTGCGCCATCCAGGCCACCTGAAAAGACCTGTAAGAGACAAGCAAGAGTGAGCTTGAATCATAGTAAAGCTCGGAGGGACGAAACCCTCGAAAAAAAACCAACATTACAGAATCAAAAGAACGAAGGAGAAGAAATCCTCACCTGGAGAACGCGTGAGAAGGAGCCACATTTTCAAACCAGAGGACGCCATAGAGAACTGGAGACCAGAGGAGCAGTTTGGGGTTAGACCTAGAACGAGGAACGCGTAAAATTGAATCAAGGAGTGACAATTTACCTGTAGCGGAGACTGAAGGCGTTTTCCCATTGTTCCTTAGCTCACAGCCACAGACAAGGCAGCGTTACCAAAAAGACAACAAACCCAGGAACCACTACCACAGCCAAATTCGGAAATAATGGACCAGAAGACCAACAGCATATGCAGAGACGGAACAGTGAGAGCTAAATGCCAGAACTGAAGGATTAAATTCGAAACCAGTCATTTCATGAACAACCATCGTTACAGTGACCACTACAAGCACGCCGACCTCAACATTTTTTTATCAAAAACTGAGCAACAAAGTGGAAGAACAACTTACCAGAGAGTGAACACGAAAGCCAAGTAAGAAAACCCCAGAATCGAACAGCATCATTACAAACAGGCGAACAAATAACCAAATGCGCAGAGAAGGTCTCAACCAACAACCAGAGCCAGTTCAAATACAGCAGACATCCATGAAATTGTAATACAGAGCCAAAGGAACCAGAATACAACACCCTCACCATTTTTCCATACGCAGAGCTCAAATTCCTCGGAGGCCAACAGAACAATAACAGAGAAGAGTCGAGAAGGCGCATAAAGGTTAGGTTAGTATAGTTTTCCAAGGCAGAGTACTGCCGCATTTACACCCACAATCAATGCACAGCTACCCTAACTACAGAGCGCGGGAAAGATGACGTTTCACCGCCACGTAAACATCCAAGTGTAACATATAAAGTGCAAAAGGTCACGCCAAGTGGGCTGGGTCCCATCAGAGTGGTATTAGAGCAGTTTTGAGTTGAAGAGATTTGGGAGAAATGGATATAGGCAGACGAGGACGAGGCAGAGGTGCCCGTAGAATGGCAGATGAGGCATTAAGGGAAGAACTCAAAGTTCTTACTGCTCGATTGGAAGCAGTGGAGGCAGAAAGAAGGAGAGATCCAGAGTTAGGTGATGTGAGTGAAGAAGAAGTGGAAGCACCAGCAGATGGGGCTGAAGGTGACTCACCAGAAGTGAGGTTATTGAAGTCTGTATTATTGTCAAATAGCAAACCAAAACCAGAATTACCAACCTACGATGGCAGTTTATCGATTGATGTTGTATTAGATTGGATTAGTGAGATGGAGAAGTACTTTGAATGCGAAGAAATTAGTGAAGACTGTAGGGTCAAGTTTGCAGCGACAAAGCTGAAAGGACACGCAACCCTGTGGTGGGATAGTGTCCAGAATGAGAGGAAGAGGTTGAACAAGCCTCCGATAAAGACTTGGACAAGGATGGTAGCTAAATTGAAGGGCAAATTTCTGCCAAGAGATTACCAAATTGCGTTACATAGGCAGGTTCAGAACTTGAGACAGAGGGGTCTTACGGTGAAAGAATATACGGAGGAATTTTATCGAGTAAACATGCGAGCAGGTTATACAGAGGATACAGCAGAGAGGACAACCAAATATGTAAATGGGCTGAGGATGGAGATTTTAGATGAAATAAGCATTTTGTCTCCCAACAATATGGAGGAGGCATATCAGAGTGTAGTTAAAGTAGAGGAAAAGCTTAACCGAAGACAGAATGCCCGGAGAGGACGAGGGTCTAACAGAGGAAGAGGCCAGTCCTATGACAGGGGCCGAACTGCCAGCAAGAGCGACGAAGCGAGCAGTTCGAGGACTTCGGGAACAGCAGAAAAAGGAGATGAAACGAGGGGTGGAAGATCGTTTCAGCGCGGCAGAGGACATGGCCGTGGAAGGGGAACTGGATACCAGTGCTACAGATGCCACAAGTAGGGGCACCACTCTTTTGAGTGCCCAGAAACAGATTCAGCTGGACAGCGAGGCGCATTTGTGGCGCAGCCAGAGGAAGCAGCAGCACATCCTCAAGAGGCAGAAAATGCCCCAGAAACAGGAGAAGCTTTAGTGCTGCATAAGGTGTTGTTGAAGCCAGTTGATGAGAGTATTGAGCAGACACAACAGAAAGCTCTGTTCAGGACAGTTTGTAAATCGCAAGGTAAGTGTTGTAAAATGATAATTGACAGCGAAAGTACTGACAATTTGGTGTCAGTCGAGATGGTGGATAAGTTAGGACTGAAGTGTCTGAAACACCCCACTCCGTATTGAGTTTCGTGGTTACAAAAAGGACACCAGTTGCTGGTGGATGAACAAAGTGAAGTAGAATTTCAGATAGGACGTTATAAGGACAAAATTATCTGCGACATTATGCCAATGGATGTGTGCCACATCTTATTGGGCAGACCTTGGCAATATGACAGAAAAGTGACACATTATGGGGTATTGAACTGTTATAAGTTTGAAAAAGACGGGGTTAAGCATACCCTTGTGCCTATCAGGGAAGAGAAAGAGGCAGCTGAAGTAAATGAACCGAAGGCGTTGCTTATGAACGGAAAACATTTTTTGAAGCAGGTTGAAAACAGTGAGATGAATTATGCTATAGTTAGAAAGACAAGGACAATTTTGTTACACACAGAAATCACATATTTTCCTATAGAAATACAGTAGATGTTGGAAGAATTTACAGATATAGTAGTGGACGACTTGCCGGATAAGTTACCTCTCAAGCGAAGCATTAGTCACCATATTGATTTCATACCAGGAGCTAGCTTACCGAATAAGGCAGCTTATCGAATGAGCCCCAAGGATAATGAAGAAATCAGAAAACAGGTGCAGGAGCTATTGGACAAAGG
>APFE030943236.1:0-69033 GCA_000404065.3 Pinus taeda | reverse complement strand
ACGGCCTCCCATGGCGGATGAGAAGAAAGATGAGGGGGCAGGAGATCCTATCAAAATCTTGCTCGAAGAAGCACTCGAGCAGCAAAGGAACGCGATGATGGACAACTTTGCGCAGATCCTTCAGCGACTACGTAGAGTTGACGCATCGGCTTCCAGCAGCGACTTTGGAAACGCCACGCCCTTTAAGGTACAAGTTAATTTTGAAATCCCCATCTTTGAGGGTAAAATAGACGTCGATGTCGTAGATAAATGGTTAAATCTGCTAGAGGGGTATTTCTCTATTGATGAATTTTCAAGTCGGGAAAAGATTGTTTTCGCTCTTCTCAAAGCAGCCCCCCACGTCAAGGACTGGTGGGAAACCTACTGCAAGCAGAAGGATGAAAGTACAGGCTCATTATTTTCAGTCACACTCACTTGGAATGACTTCCGGGATGCCATCAACGAGCAGTACTACCCTATCAAAAGCTATGAGGACAAATACATCAAATGGAACACAGTGCGGCAGGGACGAGACCAAGATGTGCCAGAGTTCACAAACATTTTTCATACCCTTCGCACACAGTTGGGTATCAAATATTCTGAGCTGCATCTGGTACTCAAATACCGTGGTTGCCTACACAGATACATCCAGGAAGAGATGGAGTTCTTGAACATCTCCTCACTCGGCACAACATACCGATACACTGTTAAAATCGAGCAAAAGTTCAAACAGAAGAAGCGAGACTTTGGATCTACAAATCCGAAGCCTAAAGGACAAAGCCAAGGCAGGGTGACCCAAGACAACCCCTCGAAGCCGCAAGAAAAGAACAACACCATGAAGCCGAAGAAAGACACAGGAAAGTGGTGTGAGTTCCACAAGAGTCCCACTCATAACACAAGTGAATGTCGGACCAAGCAGTCACTGGTGGCCGAGTTGAAGGCTTCCGAACCAAATACATGTTCTGACCCTAAGCCAGAACCCGACAAGGGGAATGGCAAAGAGAAGCAGATCATTGATGCGGATCCCAGCGCCACTGTTGCCACTGCCAAGATCCAGAAGAATGAGCCCGAAGAGCCATAGGAGGGGGAACGTCTTTTCCACTCACAGATGTGGGTGAAGGGTTCGTCGCTGCAATTCATTGTCGACAGTGGCAGCCAAAAGAACCTTATTTTAGTAGAGGTCGTGAAGCGGTTGGGCCTACCGACTACACCACACCCGCAGTCGTACAGTATCGGGTGGGTTCATGAAGGACGATATCTCAATGTTTGCCAGAAGTGCCACCTTCCCTACAGCATCAAACCATTCACAGACGAGGTACTGTGTGATGTTACACCTCTGGATGTTTGTGATGTATTATTAAGCCAGACATACTTGTGGAGGAGACATGCTGTGTATGAGTCAAGGCCTCGTGCTGTCATTATTTCTTTGGATAATTCATTATACAGGATACCGGAGGTAGCCCCACCTACTGCCGCCTCTTTGATCATTGCTAAGAAAGGCAGCAAGCTCATATCACAGACTAGGAAATTTATTTCCTGTCTGGTTCACCCCCAAAGTAAGAGGAAGATCATTGCTACATCCATGACCCCCGCAAAGGGTTCCTCCATGCAGCAGCAGCAACAAAGGGATACGTTCATGATTGAACACAGGAACAACTTCTCCTCACGCACAGGGGTACCACACAAGTTTCAGGTGGGCAACAAAGTTTGGTTGCATCGACAGAAAAAACGCCTTACCAGAACCCATCAGAAGCTCAGACCACTCCGACATGGTCCTTACACCAGTACCAAGGCTACGGGAAACAATGCTTTGGCGCACATCATTGCTTCATTCCTTCGCCTGCACCAAGTGTTCAATGTGGACCGTTGTCGACCATGCTTCCCACCATTACTGGACACATCAGAGATTGCAGGACAAGTTTAGCAGATGGAGGAACTCAACGCAATGGGGACCATTGCTTCCTAACGGGGGAGGAATGATCCATGTGGATATTGATGGCCACTCGCTAATTCCATGTGGATCCCCTCTACTGCTTCTTTCAGTTCTTTCAGTTTCCTTAATTATAGCACAGTTTACTATTTTTAGTAGTTTTTCGGGTCGTAAACTTCCGGAGCCATTTTGAGGCCCTAAACGACGTTTTTTGGGAAATCTACCGCCAACAATCTTTCTTTCTAAAAATCATCTTTTCCGTGGTAGTCCTCGGAGAGATCTTTCCAACGGGCTATCATGCGCGTCAAACGGAGATAAGAGGACCAATTCGCGACCCCGGCAAGTTGATGTACCAACTTACCCAAAAACGGGGCCCACAATTTGGCGTTTCATCTTCCAGGGTTAGGTTTTGAAATGCGAAGGGTTTTTCCATTGTTTCTCAACAATAAATAGGCCTTCGAGCCTCATTGTAACACAGTTTAGAGGCATGTAGCCACACATCTCTTCTCAGAGATAAGATACCATCGCACTAGCTGGTTTATTTCTATTTCCGGTTGTAAGCATATTTTAGTATTTTCCATGAATGAAATGAAGTATTATTTCCACTGCATCTTTGTGTATATGGTTATCTCTGTATTTTATTGCGTTCCTATTTAAATTCGCATCAACTTGGGCTCAGATGCAGCACGCTTTCAATGCCAAGTACCGAGACTACTGTAGATCCAAGGAAACTAAGGGAGAAATATTCCGGATGACCATGGGCAGCGATGAATCTTTGGAAGACTATGAGGAGAGGTTCCAACTCAGTTATAAACGGTCCAGGTGCACACTTGACCCAAAATCTCTGAAGCTGGTTCTGCTCCGAGGAGTCCCTGAAGACCTTCTGGACAGCCTTAACATGCTGGCTGGAGGAGACATCTACCAACTACCTTATGAGGACATAAAGACCGTGTATAGAAACCATTCTAGGGCGGCGTGGAAGAGAGGTAGGGGGAATCATCCTTCACCTAGTACCTCTTTCTCCAAGCATGAGTTTGCTAACCAGATGGAAGACCTCAAGAGCGAAATGAGACAAACTATTTCTATGCAACTTGATACCTTCCGAATTCAGCAAAATAAAGAAGAAGCTGAGAGGGCTTTGGCCATTTTTTGTCCTAGATGCACGAGGAGGCATCCCAAGAATGACTGCCCATTTCACTCAGTAGAGGTATGTTTCATTTGTTAAGAAGACCACCCCACCAACCAATGCCCTACCTTGCCAGGATTTAAAGCCATGTACCTAGGGACCGAGGTGGCTACTAAACCTCTCTACTTCCTCAACTGAAGGAGGCCACATGGACCCAGACCTTATCAGCAGGGGATGCAAGGGCCATCCCAAGCTTATTACAACCCCAACCAATCCGCTCATATAGCTTCTTGGGGCCCCCCTGCTCATCCTTCCTGGTCCGCACCTCCTCCGTGGTCTTATCCATCTTCATACCACACTCAACCTCCTTCTCACTCATTTCACTTTCATGTCCAACCACAACCTCAGTGGAATGCACGTCAACCGAGGTGGAGGCCCCAATATAACACTACTCCCGCCATTCTGTCTCCATCACCGGCTCAACCACAACCATTACCTCCTGCTCCTCCAAGACAACCCCAGATGCCTGCTCAACCAAACCCGAACCCCAACAACAGACAGGCCCAGCAGGTATATACGGGGGAAACAACATGCCCTACCTATGCTGTGGAGATCCAGGAGATCAACCTGCGATCTGGGAAGGTCCTTCCAGAGCGCCAACCTCCTCCCCTAGAGAAGGAGGAAGAGAAACAGGAAAGTGAACCCCAAGCCATTCCACCATTTCCTGAGCGACTCATAGTAACCACACAGCCCAACCCAGAAGAGGATGAGCTTCTGGGAGAACTCAAGCAGTTGTGTGTGAAAATACCACTTCTCCAGGCCATAAAAGATGTACCAATATACAAAAAATTGATTAAGGAGAAATGTTTCAGGCACCCAGGTAGACGAAAGAAAGATGCCTCAACCATCAATGTCATAGGACAACTGTCCGATCTCATGTTGGGGAAAGTAATCTGTCCAAATTATTTGGACCCTGGGAGTCCTGTAGTTGATGTCCACATCAATGGCACCATTATACCCCACACTTTGATTGATCTAGGGGCCGCCATTAATGTGATGACTAGGGACACCATGCTTAAGCTCAATCTTCAGAGCTCCCTAAGGAAGACTTCGACAGTGCTGCAATTGGCAGACCACTCCACTGTGACTCCCGAAGGGATTGTGGAAGATGTCGTGGTCTCTGTTGACTCCTGGGAATACCCTACAGAATTTTTGGTCCTTCAGCCAAAGGCAAAACTCATGGGATATCCCCTCATTTTGGGGAGGCCTTCGCTGGCTACTGCAGATGCTTACATCAGCTGTCGAGCTGGAAGCATGACCATAAAAAATGGGCCTATGTCGAAATAGCTGGTCCTATACCCTCCTGCCCAACCTCTACTAGAACATGAATTACCCCTCTGGTTGGAAGAAGGAGGAGAGGATGAGGTCTACTCTGCACCATTATGCACAGTAGAGGCCACCAGGGGAGGTCCTCCAACCGAGGATGATTTGATTGAGAACTTAATCCAAAATCCTCCCCCTGGTACACTATCCTTGGAAGAGTTGGTGGAAGATACCCAACCCAATGCTTTAGTGGACCTATGTGCCACTGATATGACCACCCCCAGAGTTAAGAATGTGGAGTTTGGCCCTGAGAGGACTTTGAAGATAAGCTCCTCTCTCTCTCCCTCTCAATAAAAGGAGCTATGTAGCCTCTTGACCCGACATTTAGAGGCCTTTGCCTGGAGCTACAAGGAAATGAAGGGAATCCATCCCTTATTTTGTACTCATCATATCTACATCAAGGAGGACTGTAAACCAGTCAGGCAACCTGAGAGGAGAATGAATCCAGCCCTCAAGGACACTGTTAAAGAAGAAGTGCAAAAAATGTTGGATGCAGGATTCATCTATCCCATCTTGGATAGTGGATGGGTTTCCCCTCTGGTGTTGGTACCCAAGAAAAATGGGAAAGCGAGAATCTGTGTGGACTACAGAGAACTAAACAAAGCCACCAAGAAAGACCACTTCCCTTTACCTTTCATAGATCAAGTGTTGGATGGTCTGGCAGGGAAGAGGTTTTTCTCTTTCCTAGATGGGTTCAACGGGTATAATCAGATCAAAATCAGCCCGGAGGACCAAGATAAGACCACCTTCACTTGTCCATGGGGTACCTTTGCCTACCGTTTCCTTCACTTTGGGCTATGTAATGCCCCTGCCACTTTCTAGAGAGCTGTATCAAGCATCTTTGCCGAGTTGGTCCATGATTCGGTAGAAATATATATGGACGAATTTACTTCTTATAGGTCTAGCTTCCAGGAAGCCGTATCCAACCTGGGAAAAGTTTCGAGAAAGTGCATTGAGATGAACCTATTCCTCAATATTGAAAAATGTGAATTCTTGATGACTAAAGAGACTGTGTTAGGTCATACCATTTCTCGCCAGGGGTTACAGGTGGATCCCAGTAAGATTGCTACCATCAAAAAGGTCACACCTCCTCAGAAGGTGAGAGATGTTCGGAGTTTGCTAGGCTTAGCGGGATATTACAGAAGATTCATTAAAGACTTTAGTAAGCTAGACTCGCCATTGTTTGGCCTCTTAGCAAAAGATGTTGATTTTAAATGGTCGGATGACTGCCAGAGGGCTCTGAATGAATTGAAGGATAAGTTGGTGTCTGCTCCAATTCTGAGAGCCCCAAACTGGGCCCTACCTTTCCACATCCACACTGATGCCTCAAATCAAGCCATAGGGGTAGCCATAGGACAAGTTGAAGAAAAACTTCCATATGCTATATACTTTGTCAGCAAAAACTTATCCAAGCCAAAAATGAATTATACGGTAACTGAGAAAGAGTTCCTGGCCGTGGTCCATTCCCTTAACAAGTTCCGACGCTACATTACTGGCTATCAAACATTTGTACATACTGACCATGCTACAATTAGATATTTAATGAATAAGCCTGATGTGAATGCACGTTTTATTAGATGGTTACTTTTGTTGCAGCAGTTTGATTTGAGTATCGTTGACAAAACAGGTAAAGGAAACGTTGTTGCTGACTTCTTGTCTAGATTGGATTTTCCTATAGGTGAAGAAGGAACAGTGGATGACCAAATGCTAGATGAGCATCTATTTTCTATCTCAGTACTCTCCCCGTGGTTTGCTGATATAGCAAACTATCTGGTCTCAACATAGTTCCCTCCGCATCTATCCTTAAGGGAGAAGAGTAGAATCGTGAGGAAAAGTGTCTCATTCACTTGGATCGGAGGCAACCTGTTCAAACTTGGCCCTGATCAGATCTTAAGGTGTTGTGTAAGGGAGGAGAAAGTCTTTGACATCCTCCTAACCTGTCACGATGGGCCTTGTGGAGGACATTTTGCAGCCAAGAGGACTGCCTTCAAAATTCTACAGGTAGGCTGCTATTGGCCCACTCTTCATCAAGATGTCAGAAGATATATCAGCTAATGTGACCGATGCCAAAGGATGGGGAAACTGACTCCAAGGGACGAAATGCTTCTCCAACCTCGTGTGACTCTTGAGCCATTTGAGAAGTGGGGTATGGATTTTGTGGGTCCTATCAACCCTCCTTCAAGGAAAAAGTCTTACATCATTGTGTGCACAGACTATCTGACAAAGTGGGCAGAAACCAAGGCAATCAAAGAAGCAACAAAAGAAAAGGTGGTTGAGCTTTTAAGAGAAAACATTTTCTACAAATTTGGCTACCCAAGAGAGATAGTCACCGATCAAGGAAGCCAGTTCACCTCCAACTTGATTGAAGACTTTCTTGCTCATCACAAGATCAAGCATAGGAGTTCCACCCCCTATCATCCTCAAGCGAATGGGCAAGTGGAAGTCAACAATAGAGCATTAGAGGGGATTTTGACTAAGGTGGTGAGCAGCAGCAAAAAGGATTGGGCAGATCACCTGGTTGAGGCCACTTGAGCCTACAACACCACTTGGAAGACCACAACCAGTTTCACACCATATGAGCTGGTCTATGGGAAGAGAGCTTTGCTGTCAATTGAGTTTGAATACAACACACTGAGGATGGTAGCTTAGATGGACCTAGATCTCAGCCATGCTCAACAAAAATGATTAATGCAGCTGAATGGGTTAGATGAAATTTGAATGCAAGCCCTCCTCCACTCAGAAGTGATTCAACTTTAGAGGAAGGTATGGCAGGACCGACACCTCAATGACAAACAATTCCAGCCAAGAGATTGGGCATTGCTGTATGACTCCACACATAAGGACTTCAAAGGGAAGCTGAAGACAAGATGGCTAGGACCATATGTAGTGGAAAAGTGTAATGACAATGGCTATGTCCTTATCTGGACTATTGATGAAGAAGCCATCCCCATGCTTGTCAATGGGCATCGACTAAAGATGTACAGGAAACCTCTTTCGAGGCAGGAGTTCGTCAAAACTGTGGAAAAATTAGTGCTGGTCATAGAGAAGGGTTCTGCCTCTATTTTGGGCACACCCTGAGCATCATTATATATCAAAAAAAAAAAAATCCAATAAAAAAGATCCTTGGGTGAAAACCTTTTTGAGGTGCCCAAGGCAGATGCTAGGAGTGAAAACCTCATTGAGGCGCTCCTGTTATCTCTCTAAAAAAAGAATTGGAATAAAAATATCCTTGGGTGAAAACCTTTTTGAGGCACCCAAGGCAGATGGTAGGGGTGAAAACCTCATTGAGCCGCCCCTGTTGTCTCTTAAAAAAAAGAAAAAAGAAAAAAGAAAATAGTTAAAAAGAAAAGAAAAAAGAAAAGAAAAAATAAGACAAGCTGATCTCTGAAAAGTGTTGTAGGTTGTAGGAACACAACGCAAAAAGGAGGCCTCTCAACTAAAGGAAAAGGGTCCCTATCAAGCTACCAGGTAGCCTCACATACACTCCCTCCATGAACACTCATTTTTCCAAGGTTTGGACACAATCTGGTCATGGTTCAGCCTTCTACAGGAAGCTACAGGACTTTCTACAGGAAGTTCTGTATTTCTATAGGAAACATCCTGTAGAGCTTTTGGACGGGTCAGAATCAATTACAGAGAAGGATTTGGAGCTTGAAGCCCATTGAGGAGGCATGAAACCACTCTTTTTTTCCATCCTCCACTCGTTTCACCTCCTTTTGCCACCATTGCTCTCATCTGGTCGAATATACCTGCACATGCATACCAGAACCCTATTTTTTTTAGAAAAAAATTTGTTCTTTTGCAAATAAAAAATAAGGCATTTTGAGGCTCGCACACTTCACCTGTCAAGGTGACCTCAAGAATCTTCACCTATGAACGTGACTCCATTTACTTCAGCATGCACCCTAGAAGGAGAAACGGCTATAGGATGTCCTACAGGAATCCTGTAGCAACTGATCCAACTAGAGCACATACCATGAAGACACCAACAGCTCGCAAAACCGGTGCATGAAGCATTCGCCACCAGGGAAACGAACCTCAAAGGATCGTAGCCAGCAGCAGCCAATGCAGAGGAGCTCTAGCACCTGTGCACAACGCAGCAGCACGCAGATCGAGCATCCCTCATCCTGGAACCTGAAAAAAAAACCACGTCCACGGCCGCACAGGTAAGTTCCTAACCTTATTTTGTCAAATTACATAAGCTATAATTTGAATATGCATGACTGTGAGAATGGATGGATTGAACATGGCTGGTTGCCATTCAACTGGCCACCACAGCCAGTCAGGTGGCCTCGTAGGATCCGAATGGGCTTGTTTATGTCGAAAAGTCGGATAATTGACACGTGGAAAGTGTCGAGTCGGGGAGAAGCCGCAGTATGACAGGAATGGCGGCGGTAAATGCAGAGGGAAGAATTCGGCGGTCAGGGGCACGCTGGGGAATGATAGCAATGACATCGGCCAATGGATCAGCGGGTACAACTCACCCCCATGCCATGAATTCCGCAGCATTTCAAAATCGGTCGGTTGAATACTTATGATGCACTACAGTCCTTTATGCTCACAACCATTTTGCATTCGAGTACGCGTCCTCCTCCTCTGCAAGTTGTTAGTCCGAGTTCTTGGTCTGTTCAAACGTCCTGCTACCGCTTAGACTAGTCCTACACCACCGTAACCTCCTCCAGAAGCCGGAAATGATTTCTACAGGAAGCTGCACTACAGGAAACTCAGCATACGAAGCAGCGCGGACTGTTCGTGTCGAGGGTGGCAATTTTCAGTGAGGTAGGCAGAACTTAACTTTCCCATGAAAATAATTCCAAAGGTGGTGAATTCGACGTATTGAGGGCGGTACGAAAATGTGAATGCAAGTCTGTCTGTGGAATCAAATGACTTTTTTTTATCACTGCCTGAAATTGTCTTCGTGATCTGCATGCGAGATTTCCTCCACGATTGAATGAAAAAATCCCTCCTGTAGAAATTGAGACATTGTCAAAGCACCGGTAAAAATTGTAGATTTTATATGACTGTGTGTATAATGGAGACGTAGCTCTGTGCTCCGTGTGTAAAACAATTTCGAAGTCCTCCTTCTGTATACGAGTAGGCAAGTTCAGCATAGGGTAATTAACACAAAGATATCTTTTTTTACGCTCTGAGAAGAAAATACACCCAGAACTCCATGTCTGCTTGAAAGCGCGAACAAACACAGAGTTTTTACCATGCCGGGAGGGTTCATTAGAAAAGAACCTTCGAACTCCAAGAAATTACGGGAAACCCCTGAGGTGGTGGACTTGTTTTCCCATGCACACTAGATGTCATTCTGTGACAAGCTTCAAGGTCACGATGATGAAATTGCAGAAGAATTCCTCAGGTCCCTGAAGCCGAAGTCAAAGACATTGGCCATTGTCAACTTCAGAGGATTGACCCTCACACTCACCCCACAACTCATCAACAGAGTAACTGATCTACCAATGGGGGTACCCTGGGATAAGGAGGAGAGGAAGTTGAGTCAGAAAGCTAAAAAAGAGTTCTTCTTTCCTGAGGAACAATTCTCAGAAGACAAGAATGGAGTTCGAAGAACTAGCCTACAACCGTTCTGGAGTGAAGTCAACCTCCAAATTATGAAGTATATTACGTGTGAGGGGCGATTTAGCATCGTGTATGGCTATCATTTTCGGTTGCTCACAGAACTCAGGCACCACATGGACCTACCCTCAAAGCAAAAATTGAGCATTCCTTACTTCCTCCTGTAGTACATGACTGAGTGTGCCACCAAACTGAGAGAGGGTACACCAGACCAGCTAGCACATCATGGGCTTATTAAGATCCTCATGGAAGATGCACTCCACACTTTCACTGTCCCTCTCTCTTGGGAATTTTTTTGGAATATGTCAAAGGATGATGACATCTGAGTCTTGGCCGAGGAGCTCACTTCCTCTAGCAGCGAGGAGAAGGATCATACTCATGCAGAGAAGAAGGTTAAAGAACAAGAAACCCCTAGCAAAACACCAAAGAAAGAACATAAAGGAACACCAGAAAAGGGGCAAGCTGCCAAAATATGGGATGATAAAATTGCACCAACACCCAGGGAGAAAAGAATACAGAGCAGGGCAGAACGGACTGAGAAAGTCCAAGTCAGTAAGGGAACCCCTAAGGCAACCTCAACCAAGTTAAAGGAAAACGTCCCCTCAGCCAAGCAGGCTAAAACAGTGCCCTCAGTTTCTACTGGAAAGCATCAGAGTATTTCTACAAGAACGCTAAAAACGAATTCTACAGGAAGCCAGAAAGCAACCGCTACAGGACTTTCTACAGCAGGTCTGAAAGAAGGACAACAGAAGGAGAAGTCAACAGAAATTATAGCTAGGGAGGCAGCAACTGTGTTGTCCACCCTAAGTACCTATCCCAAGCCAAGAGAGAAACGAAAGAGGGAGACTCCTCAGTATTTTAAAGCGAGAAGGAGTGTAAGGATTAAGACTGGCAGACCCCAGCCTCCATCAAAAGAGCCAATCACCATCGTGGATACCCCTACCACACTAAAGGATAGATCCCCCTCCAAGGCATCCATTACTTATCAGCAGGGGAGCCTGGAAACACCCTCATGGAGGGAAAGAATGGAGAAATTGAGCTCAAAAGCCTCTCTACAAGATGCTGAGGCTATTCTACAGGAAACTTTGGCTAGGCTGAAAGAAACTGAGCAGATGGAGGAGAGAGCAACCAAGTCACCACAGGAGGAGGATAGAGCAGCCAAGTCACCACAAAAGGAGGAGAAGGCTGATGTCATCATGGAACCAAGCCCCCATCCCAACCTGGGCTCTTATTATAACTTTTTGTAGGCCGGAAAAATTATTCCTCAAAAGTTCACAGTGCCACTATTTCTAGCACTAGAGGAAGAAAGAGTATGAACCCACAATTGGATGAGGATCGCTAAATCCAAGGGGGTAGCAGATATAGGGCCTCTAGAGGAAAGGATCAAGGCAACCCAAAGGGAGTTGGCAAGAGTAAGGCATGTGGAAAGCTCCCAACAAGCCAAGTTAAGAGAAGAGAATGAGCTGCTCAGACAACAACTCCAACTGCAGAGACAAAGAAAAGGAGAGGACAAAGTAGCCAAGAACTCCTCAGTAGAACCTCAAGAAAAAGAATGGATGCAAGATGATCTTGAGGAACTTAACTGGCAGCTACAGGAAAGGGAGTTTCAGGCAGGTATAGAGATACAATCCTTGAAACAACAGATGCAAGAAAAGGAGGCACAACTGGCCTGCATGGCTAGTTGGGCAATGGAAGCTCTGCAATGTAGGTAGCCGGCCAAATCCTATGGCCTGTACCTAAGGGATTAGTGGTTGTAGTTCCAAATCAACACATTGGCACAGGGGGGTATCTCCCACATCCAAAACCCCCAGCAATTCATGGATTTATGTAACACCAGTTCATCGTAAGATAAGGCCAAGCTTTCAGAGTTTTACCTCCATAATCTGGCCCTTCCAAACATCACCTCATGGGACCACAACATAGCAGTAGGGGACATACAGCTGATGGCAATGACCTCATGGTTAAACCACGAAGAAAAGAGAGCAGCTGAGGTCAGGAATATCATGGACCGGGAGCTACATGAATCACTGCTGATTAGAGCAGAGCCAGGGGACCCCACAACATTGATATCCACTCACCAGCACCTAACAACCAACTCTCAGGCTTTATTAGAGTACATGGATCGCCAGGCTCAGGCAATAGCACACTTCCAGGATATGGAGCGATTATTAGGGGACAATTGTGTTCATGCTTGCACCCGTAGGTGGAACACATTATCCCACAGCCTTAAAATCCGAGAACATCACACTCCAACTCGGATGAGGGAGGCCTTGGCACGGGTGCCTCTCTACAAGAAGTCTATGTAGAACCTCCAGGCCAATTGGATAGGCCTCAAGCTAAGTCCACCCTTGATTTTGGGATTGTTAGAGGGAGGCACAGAAGAGGAGGAGCATAAGCAGTAGGAAGAGGTGGAAAGGCAGGCTGGATTCCATGATAGTGCAGAGGACACTACTTCAGAAGCCTTGGATGTGAGGGTGGAAATTAAAGCAATGAAAGACGAGGAGATGGACTAGTTGCTCAGAGAATGAGCAACCCTTTTAGCAGGGGGGTGATGATGAGCCCCAAAATTAGTAACTTGTTGGGCTCATTTGGCATAATTATCCTTGTTCAGTCCTTGTTCAATCCTTCATTTTCCATAGCTTATGCATTATTTTCAGTATGTTTATGTCATTTGTACGAATAAGGGTAGTCATTCTTCCTAGGTGGCTAACACGTGCTTATTTCATGTTTTTTTGACACATGTTGGAGCAAAACCAAGCAATCATGGGCTGAAAGACAACCAAGCCTGAGGTGAGGATTCGTACGGGGGTTGTCTATGGCATTAAATAACCCTTCCTTGGGATATTCACCCCCAACTCCGAGCTCCAAGGACCACCAAAACCGAATCTAGAAGGTAGCCAAGCAGATTTTAGAAGGGACAGTCTAACTCACAGTTTCGACAGCCGAGTTCCACAGATTGAGGAGTCCAGCTAGGGCCCTCATGATGTATAAATTTTGAGGCCTCAGCCTTCGTAAGGGACTTTTGAAACCATTGCATATTTTTCACCTCAGTGCTGCTAGCTTTACTTTGTTCTTTTGTAGCCATTTTTGGCATCACTCTTATGATTATTTTTCGATAATGAGAAGCAGTTCGATTTTATATCAAGTCTGAGTTTTCCATAGGAGCCATAGCTCTCAGGGTTGGGCCCAACCTGAGAGCCTAGGGCTTCCTTTCTGTACTGTTACTTTTCCTTTATGCATCACTGTTTCACTTTATGCATTTGAACATATTTCTGTTAGGCAGATTTAGTTATGTTGCCTGGATAGATCACTGGTTATGAATACAATTGCTTCAGGTGTTTTGGTAGGATAATAACAGAAAAATATTTAAAGAAAAGGGACAACCACACTCTCGGTTTCACCTCATCCTCATTGGATCAGGGGCTGGAATTGAAGAAACAGTATTGCCCCAACAAAAAATGCTAGTTTGCTTGACCATGCAATCCTTAGTGTATTGTTTTCCTTTACAGAAGTTAGTTATGGGTTTAGAGCTCTGAAATGTTTCTCTGCATAGTTTATGTACATGGTTTTCTTTCCAATAAAGCTATTGTTCATTCATGCTTTTGATAGGTAGACTAGATTAGCTAGGACTTTGATCATTTACAAGACTTTGTTGATTCAGTTGAAGCACACCATGCAGGGCATCTCCACCACTCTTTCATCCACCTAAAACATCATCTGAGGCACATGTTCTATCTCCTAGCTGGGTTCCTTGTCTCCCATCTGTCCTTTTTTTTCCCACGCAACCCTACCTTCTTGCTCAATCATTGTCTTAGTCTTCTTCAAGCCAAGTCAGCCTCCTACACCTTCTCACCACTCCATCTACCAGTCCCTAGGCCACTTTACACTCCTATCCTACCTCCATATCCATTCATGCATCTTACCTCACTCACCCATCCTCTAAAAACCAATTTCCAAACATCCTGTAGAAATATCTGAACATCCTGTAGAAATTCCTGAACATCCTGTAGAACCCTTGCAGACTTCCTGTAGAGGCTCACAAATGAGGTTTCTTGATAGCCAAACTTTGTGAAACTCTTTGAAAGGGTTTTGGGGACTCCTTAGACCCTCTTTTAACCTTCCCAACCTTTTCCAACCATTTCTCCTCCTTGATCCACCCCCGCACAGTAAAGCATAGTGAAAGCATATGCATGATGAAATTGACAACTTAATCAAAAATACAAAAAGATGTTTTCTTAGGACAATGGTAGTCTAAACACATGTATTTTACCTTCATAGAAGTAATGACATCTCTTTCAGTAGTTTGCATTCTCATCTTTCCATCAGTAGGACTAGCTGGCAGAATTAGGGTTTGCTAGGGTTTGCGCTTTCCTTCAGTTTCTCAATCTCTTTTCGCAAATAGATTAGCTTCCTTTGAGTTAGCTTTCATCGATCGATTAAAAAACTTCTTCTAAGAGCTCATAGAAGTTTTCTTAAGCCCCTAGCAGACTTGTGGTAGCTGAGCAAGTGACAGCTGCGGCAAGAGCTAGTACTTGTGCATACAGCACCGTCGCTTCCAAGTTTGTTACGAACAACCGGGTTGATAAAAGTAAAGAAGGGAGTCCTAGGAGTTGCAGCATTATTGCTGCAATACTGGATCCCACCAGTATCCTAACACTTTTTGTTGTTCATGAGTCTCGAGCCACCTCGTTAAACCTTTGTTCCATGCCTTCTTTTGTTCAAGGGATCCCTTTATTCTCTATTTCCTATATCAACTGTTAATCATATACTTCCATCACACCCTTTGTCAATTTGACCCATTTTTCAAAATTTATCTTAAAAAAAAATCATTCTCGTCTTGTTTCGTGTCAACTAATGTAGGACACATTATTTCCTACCTTTTAACAGGTCTCTTCCTATCGACTTCAACACTCTATCTAGGAAGAAGACCCATAAACATATCAGTGCCTTAGAACTTGTAG
The DNA here is from genome assembly GCA_000404065.3 of Pinus taeda. Taxonomy (NCBI): domain Eukaryota; kingdom Viridiplantae; phylum Streptophyta; class Pinopsida; order Pinales; family Pinaceae; genus Pinus; species Pinus taeda. The sequence continues at coordinate 54,074 of APFE030943236.1, read as the reverse complement.
ACGTTAGTGGCAGGTTACCTTGTGTTTGATTGGGGGTTTTCATTATTGGTTCTCAGTTGAATGATTATATGTGTTCGATGACAACATCATTATTCACACTCGTTAGATTGTACTGCGCATCTTGGAGACCATCATCATTATCGGTGGCCATCCTCGCGTCTATTAACAATTTTCATTATTGAATGGTAATAAAACTATTTCACACATGTTCAACCTCAATGCCTTTATTCACACGTGTTAAAATATGTTGCTAAGATGATGTGGTGATCAAGACCTTGGGTAGAGGTTTAAATCATTTAGCCTTGTTTCCTCTTCCACGCTATGTATATTGTTTTTTTATAGACATCTCGTCGGGATGACCCTATTATGACACAAGTTCCACATTGTGCTTATCGGTGGACACGATCGTCATATCTCTTTGTTGAGAAATAACTCTGACATAGTTACTAAGCGTGGGAATGCCCAACTTAGGACATGATTTTAGATTTTAACATATGTGGTTGTATTAGGTTTCTTGTAGTCCCAAAGCTCTGATCCTATCTCTCTTTCTTCCAATACAACAATTCTAAAGTCTTTTGGCCATCATCTTCATCTCTGATATCACACTTTAGGGGGCATCTGTTATACAGGAAAATAACCTCCTCATCAGCTCAAAGGAGAAAGACAGTTTGACTGAAAGATTGACCAAGTTCACATCCTTGTTTGCTAGGGTAATGGTCCCTAGGAACCATAAAGAAGAGTTATAGCATTCCTTAGACATGAACCATGGGCTTTGGTCCCTAGGGTAACTCTCTGTTTTGCCTTAGGGGTAGTGTTAGTCAAATTTGGTGAGTTTTCGGAGGTCAAAGGACTGGGTTGACTGAATAATATCCCACTATTTACTCATATGTCAACCCGAAAAGTAGGAAATATCCATCTTCAACCTGTTTGAGGTTATTGCTATTCCTAATGGAGTTTAATGAAAAGGGAAATAGAAATAAAGCATGGAAACATCCCAACTTTTTCCAAAGGGAATCATGAAAGAGTTGGCAAGGATTAGCCTCTCATCCCACATATTTGAGGCATGGGGCATTGTGAAAGGGGTCAAAATAACTTGAAGGATTTCCTACTTACTGTCGAAACTTTGTATGAGACATATTGTTTCACCAAGAGATTAAGAAGGGAGAGAGGATCTGGAGGAGTAAGGGAAGCTTGATTCAATAGATGGTTGTAATCACTCTTTCCTATCATTAATATAGACTTGTAGTTGTGTTGTCTACTCCATGGTTTTTATATTATAATTCATTTACATGTTTATGCAATACCGGTTGTGTAGCTTAGATACATGTTGTTAGATGTCATTATATATTATTGTTTTGATTATCAAGGTTATATGATGTATTATTACTTCTCATCTTGACTATGTGTAGGTATTGATCTAGGAGTTATCTCAGAGGTCTTCCACTCCTCTACATTAGGCTCTCGAGCAACATTACATCAAGATCTGAGGTAAAACTCTTCCCTCCTACTTTGATTATCATTTCATTCATATGGATGTATACATGTCAATTTGTGCCAGCTACAAGTAATCTAATATGTCTGCCAAGGATCTTGGGAAGATCCTTGAGGGTATTTCCACCACAACCTCCCGTGCATTAATCCCCATAGAAAATGCACTGTGCCCCTCAACACTTGACTGCTACTAGTCTACAATTGTCACTCTGGAATTGACTACATGTCCTGACACCTATCCATCTTGTTAATGAATACTATGGGCCACCATAACAAGGTCATTATCCATGAGGAGGACACCTTAATGGACCCTTCTCTGATCTCTGCATCTTTTGGACTATAACTCCATATCGCTCCACCTTTCTCTTGGTGGTATGGTTGCAAAGATAGTGAAATATTTGTCCATCCTAGAGGGAAATTTTTTTATCTCTGTGTACACTACCACCTGGTCTTGCTTCTCCTACTTGTCCTTCTTCCTAAGAGGAATATAAGTACTATAATGGCCAAACTCACCACACTTGAAGCACTTGACCTTAGATAGGTTCTTCATGTTCTTTCCCCATGTCCTTGACTGGGACACTTTAATGGTAGGACCACATTCTCCTCTTCATTCTCACCCTTCATGCCGTTTCTTCTACCGCTGATGGAACTCTCCAACAAAGCATGTTGACACAAATTTGTTGTCAGGGAAAAGACTCTGGGTTTAGGCACAAAGGGCCAACAAGGATCCATTGTAGCCTAAGACAATGCTGACATTGTCACCTTACCCAAGGGGCAAGGAGTCTCAACCGAGGCATCCCGTGACCAAATTTAAGAAGGTCTAGAGGTTTATCAAAGGCAATCAGACATTAACTTATCAGTATCCCAAATAAATCATTCATCACAACATCATACCATGTTACAATTACCATATTCATCCAGGAAAGGGTCATTAATTTAAAATTTTGATCAGGTCCATAATTCAGAACAATACACTTGATCATAATGCCATGCAAAGTGGTTCATTCATTCATTCATTTTAACTTAAAGGAAGACTAATTACAATATGCATCAAGCATAAATCCTTTAACAAATACATAAAATACCATAGCTATAGGATGCCTTAGACCTCTGGTCAAGTCTAGCTTTTGCTACTCTACAACTATTCATATCCTAAGGACCCTCTTCTTCTACGCTCTTGACCCTTGCTAGATACCAACCCCTCTTCGTGTTGTCTTCTACTTTTATCTTCTCTTCCGTTATTCCCATTGCTAGTTCTATTCAACTGTCTTTGCCCTCGACGACTTTCCACTCTCCTCCTTTTCCACTTGATTGTTCCTACTTGCTCTCAATAGCTTGCTGCAACTACCTGTCTACTACATGTTCTTTCTTTCCTCCCCAGCTGTCATCTCCAAAAATCGACTGTTGCTCTCACCACCTGTTCTCCACCTTGATTCTTTCAAAAATTAAAAATTCAAAACAAAGGCCACAATAGGCCCTAACCACAGTTCTTTGACGCATCCCTGAGTCAATCTATATCAACCATTGCGGGTCCTGTTGCTGGTTCCGCAGATGTTTCTGCCTGCTATTGCACCAGTCCTTCCTTCTGCAAGGCTATTGCTTTAGCTGCTTCGACCACATGTTGGCCTTATTTCCAAAAAGAGGGCCCCAATTTTGGGACAACCTTTGTTGTTTCTTGTTTGAAGTTGTTGTAATCATTGAGCGCTGCTTGACATGCATTCATTATTGAGTCAACTTGTTTGATGAAGTTGTCCGTCGTGCTAGAGGTTGGCTGACTCGGCCTGCTACTCTATAACATGTTCCAATGTGCTTCATTGTTGTTGTAGACCTTTCACAGAGAAAGAACATGTAGGCAGACTAGTGGTCAGAGGTCAAATATTTTCTTTTTGCTCTTTGGAGAGTCTTCCTCTATTTATGAGACTTGTGCATCAATTCAGATGATTTCTTCATCAATATTCTGCAACCGAACTGAGTATGTGCATGTTTTTCTATCTGCAATGTATTTTTGTAGCTTCTTGTGAAGGGCATAGATAGGCTGATTCTTTTAATCTAGGCTACTTGATCATTTGTGCACTTTCTCCATTAGGGCATAACCATTTGCAGGTGATTCAGCAAGGGACTGCTTTATAGAGGTTAAGGTGCTGACCTTTTCATTGTTTGACTAGGCGTAACTCTCAGTTGGATCAGGCAGCATTGATATGACTGTTTCTGACTTCTTTTTTAGCTTTGTGTTTGTGGCTATCAAGCCTGAACACACTACCTGAATGCGTTCACAGTAGTTGACTAATGTCCAAGATGTAAAGTATTTGGGAGATTCAATGACAAGTTTTGAGCCTGTCGTCCAAAGGGCCTAAAACTTATTTGTGACTTGATCTACTTGTGCTTGGAGATTCTTGTTTTCATGTCTAAGTCTATCCCTTTCCTCTATGACTACTTGTAATTTCCTTTTCTCCATCTTATGCTCTTAGACGAGGTCATTGTGTATTTTCTCTTCTTATTGTGTATCTTATCAGATAAATCCAAACAACTGCGATGATGACCAATGTTTCACAGTTTTTGCTTGCATGGTGTTCGGATATGGGAAGTTACTTTGAACGGGTAGGCTACTGGAAATTTATTTTTCTGAGCTGGATGGGGTTGAGGTGGTTGGTTGTGAATATATGGTGAGCTGAGGATATGGTTGAATGATAAATGAGTTTGGGATTAGTGGGAAATTTATTGGGAAAATTGTCTAGAAAGGTTTGGTTCCCATAGAGTGTGGCGTGGACACGATCATTTCTTTGCCTAGTAGTTGGCGTGACTCTAGAAGTAGGGATATGAGTGAGGATGTGTGAGTTACATTGCCTTGGAGGGACTCATTGTACTACTGTGTGGAGTCTACTTCCATCTCTTCTGTTGCCTCACATATACCAGGGGGAATATATTCAAATAGGATTGTGGAGGTGGACGTTGTTTATAGAGATGCATCTTGTGACCTTGTTGAGACTGTGGATTTGGATGGAGGATTCTCTTTGATTATGGGCGAAGTGGATATTGATTGCGCTACCTCACTAGTGAGGTCAACAATCTGAACTATAGGGGTTTTCTTCGGCTTTTTAATAGTTGGATTTTTGGTTCCTATTTTCTATTTCATCTTAAGAATTGTTGGCTTGGGTTATGCATGAAGGTCAATGTGAGGAATTTCTATATATAAAGGTGTGGTGATGATTGGATTAAATAGTGTATATCCTTGAAAAGGTATGGATCATGTGCTCTTACTTGAGGGTTCTATGAAACTCACAATCGTTTGTTTGAGGGAAGACATTTGTTTTTCCATTTGAGTAAACATGGGATCGAGATCATCCTCTACTGCTCTCTTCCTGCTACTTCTTGGTGCTTCCCATGTTGATGGTTGGGATTGCATGCCTGCAAATATGTACCTATATTTTCCCTCTATAATCTCACATGCAACACTTGGCCATGAACCAACATCGGCGTTGAATTTTGATTCTATTAAATTAAAATTTTGTGGCCTCATTTGGAATGTTTCTGGATGAACACATCCTTGTGTTATATAGGTATGCCCTTGGGTAACCCCAAACTAGATATCCTTTGAAAACTCATCCAATAACACTCTAGGTATGAGCTCTAACACTCAAATTGTAGTCAGCATCGTTGTGTACCAGTTGTTGAAGGCCGCTTCATTGACTTATTTTCTACTAGGGTCTCCTGAGGTTTTCCATGGGTCATACCTGAGTGTTATAGGTTGGTCTTTTCTAATTTGAATAAGGTCCTTTCCTTTCAGCGGACATCATTTCCACATTTCTAGTGTCATGATTATATATCCCAATATAAAATTGGTGCTTCTCTTATATATGTCTTCACAAGTTTCGAAGAGTTCATTCAGTAGGAAGGTTGACCAGTTAAGTAGCTCCCTTCGCACTAGTGTTTTGCAACTGAGATTGTGTCTAGAGTACACTTCTTCTAGGAAAAGTGTCTCATCTTCTTCCTTGCTATGATATAGTAGGAGAATTTTATCTCTTCCTTGCTGATGAGTTCAATATTTGTGCCTTTTCTTCCATGCTTGATCTTCTATTTTTCATAGTAATCTTTGTTGCCTTATTTCTCTGCTCTTTTTGTTCCTCCTTGTAACACAGTGGAAGAAACTACATTTCCTGCTGCCGAGAGTCCTGTCAATTGACAAATATTGTCGACATGAATTAGGTATTCTCTATCCAGCCATAGTGATCTATCATGCATTTTTCTAGCGAGGAGCTTAGTACATTTCATCACAACCAATTGTGTATGAAAAATCGGTAGAATTTTAAGATTTTTCAATGTTGATCACTAGAGGCCTCTGAATGCAATTCTAACTTTTGTGTTCATGGTGCCATCTCCCTTGGGAACCTCCTCTATATATGCTTCTCGCTTCATAGCTGGGAATTGGAAACAATATGAGAGATCGTTGTCCACTATGGTTGCCTTGTCATACTCGCCATACAGAGTTTCCAAAATTGCAATTCGTGTAGAAATTCCCACTGTAGATCACTTGATAATGCAATATACTAAAGAAAAATTCTTGATCTACTTCTACAAACAATTATGTGAAAGCTTAGTCGAATATGAGCAAGATCCATAGAACACATATAACTAATAAGGAGAAATCAATCACAGATAACATAGAAGAAATAACATGGGGAAAGCCTCAGCTTAAAACTCCAACTCTGTATTATCATTCAAGTGGAAATATGTTCAAGTTACAAAAAGAATCAACTCTCAGGCTATCTTGCTCTCTCTACAATCAAACAATACAACTCACAACTAAATAGACATAGTGTATGTCCTCCTCAAGCCCTCCAAGCCTCCTATTTCCTTGCATAATTTTTCTTGGAATCCAGTGAAGCCACATGTGTGAATTGGCCTCATCACACTCACTAAATAGGAAGAAGTAACTCTGCAATCCTCATGGAAAAAATTCCTTCTGCATGTAAGGAATATTCACAATGGAATATTCTAGCAACTAATAGTACACTATTCCTCCATCTAATCTCAATTGGGTCGATGTTTGAACTCACATGCATGAGTTATTTATGAGAGAATATTTAGTTATCGGAAGTGCAACAGTTATATGCAAGCATGCATTAACTAATTGAATTCACAATTAATTCAACGAATTGTTTGAATTAATCCAACTGGACTTGACTCAGTTAACTGAGCCAACTAATTACAACTCAATATTACAACTCATCCTTAGTTCTTTAAGTGATGGATAAATTACTCAATCAATGGTGAAACTATTGCATGTCCTCACATAGACTTCATGTTTGATTTTTCACAACTAATTAACTCATGGTGAATCAATTAATTATTTTTCAAACAACTAGTAAGATCAAATTCGAATTTTTACTTCTCTATTTCAGTTCAGAGACTAACTAAAATGGGAAGATATCTCAAAATTCTATTTATAGAAATTCTATTTTTAGCACTTCCATTTTTCATTCCTTGTTTCTATGTTCAACACTGGCTGAACTACTATTTATAACGGAGTTGTCTATAATGCGACTTTTTGGAGATTCCGGTGACGGAATCCGGCGGAAGAAATGTGGTTAAATCTTGATTTTTAGCAGTTAAAATGGTTTTTTAACTGCATATTTGGATTCAGCGCCCTGGAAAACCCCTTGGAGCCATTGATTGTGTAGAAACTATGTATCAAACTTGGGATTCAAATAAATTGCTGCCGGATTTTGACCGGAAAAATCCGCCAGAAAAGATTTCAAAAAGTCGCGTTATAGACTACTACATTTATAACAGTGTCATTTTTAGCATTTCAATGTTTAGCATTTCTTGTTGCTATTTTCAACACTCCCTCTCAACAAGAAAGGGATTATCAGTAACCCCAATCTTGTCTCTGTGGAAGTCGAACTTGCATTTTGAAAATTCCTTCATCAAAATATCTGCATCATGTTCCTTGGTCGAAACATACAACAACAACATGATCCTCTTGACCACACAGTCTCAAAGATGGTGATACCGGATATCTATGTGCTTGGACCTGTCATAAAAAACTGGATTCTCAGAGAGTTTGATGCGACTCTGATTATCACAATAGATCATTGTAGGATCCATACTCTGACCAAACAATCCCATTAGAATCTTTCGCATCCAAATGGCCTCACATGCAGCCTGACTAGCAGCCACGTGTCCAGCCTCTGCTGAGCTAAGTGAAATTGATCTTTGTTTCCTGCTGTACCAGGAAGCTACAACTGAACTAAGGTTGAAGATTCATCTAGAAGTGCTCTTCCACTGTAATGGACTCCCTACCCAACCTACATCTATGAAGCCCTAAAGCTTCACTCCCTTTGTTCGTCTGTACCACAATCTAAACTACAATGTACCACAGAGTTATCTCAGCACATGCTTCACTACCTTCCAAAACAGCTTGGTAGGTTGAACCATAGCTTGACTCAGCTGGTTCACTACAAAGCATAAGTCGGGTCGTGTGTTCACCAGATACATAAGTGAACCCACCAGCTACTGATAAATAGTAGCAGCTACTACCTCACCTGAAGTATCATCCTCCTTCCTTTAGTTCCCAGCTAGAGGAGTCTACATGGGTTTGCACTTTTCCATATGGAACTCCCTGAGGATCTCATTGGCATACTTGCCTTGAGATACAAAAACTTCTCCATCTCTTTGCCACACCTCCATGTCTAGAAAGTAGTGCATAAGACCCATGTCCTTCATTTCAAACTTTCTTTCAAGGTCCTCCTTGCAAGGCTGTATCAGTTGATCATCACCTGTCAAAATCAGATCATAGACATAAAGAACAATGATCAATGGTTTACCTTCTACCATGATGTGGTAAAGGTTCACATTTTATTCACTCTTAGTGAAGCTCAACCTAGTGAAATAGTTTTCCATCCTAGTGTACCAAGCACGGGTTGATTGCTTCAGCCCATAGAGAGTCCTCTTGAGTCTGCACACATGTGACTCGTGATCAAATGTTTCAAAACCTTCTCGCTGCTCAATGTAAACCTCCTCCTCAATCTTCCCATTGAGGAGTGTTGTCTTCACATCCATTTGGTGGATCTTCCACCCCATTTAAGCTGACAGTGCGAACATTGATCTAATCGATGAGTACCTTGCTATGGGAGCAAAATTCTCATCGTAGTCGATCCCCTCAACTATGAGAAACATCGAGCAACAAACCTTGCCTTGTGTTTCTTAACACTACCATTAGCTGCCTGCTTTACCTTGTAAAGCCATCTAGAGCTCACCACTCACTTGTCCTAAGGTCTTCGGACAACGTACCAAACATAGTTCTGCATGATGTAGTTCTACTCCTCCACCATTGCATCTACCCAAACTGGTTGCTACACTGCCTCCTCGAATGAAGAAGGCTCGAAATCTACAAACTCCCCAACATGGGCCATGTAACCAGTGTACCGCTCGAGCGACCTCCTCTGTGTGCACTGAGAAGATGGCTGTCCCACATTCTCCTGCACATCCAACATCAATCTATTAGCTTCCCTTGAGTGTTTCCACCAATCTTTGGAAGTATCAGCATGAGTGGATGTCTCCACTCCCAGATCCTCTGCATGCTACTACTCCGCATCAATCTGAGGCTCCTCCTCCTTAGGAACTCAAAGTTCCTCCTTTGCATGCAACTTAATCTCCCTCTCAAGTGATGCTTGCATAACATTCTACTCATCAAACTTCATATCCTTGTGTGGAAGGCAGGTACACCTAATAGTTTTTGGGTGTATCCATGTACCCCACAAGTATTCCCAACACAACTGTTGGGTCTAGCTTCTTCTTCGCATCTTTGGTCACATGATAGTAAACTGATGATCCAAAGATTCTGAAGTGACTTACATTAGGCCGCTTCCCTGAATAGGCCTCCATAGGTGTCTTCATCCCCAGTATATCGTGCGAGCTTCTGTTCTGCAAGTATACTGCTATATTGCATGCCTCAGCCCACAAATGTAGTGGTTGGCTTTGGTCATGCAACATCAGTCAAGCTAGTCCCACAATTGATATGCTCTTCCTTCTGTCCACCCCATTCTATTGTGGGTTATGAGGTGCCGTCAACTCTCATTTAGTTCCTTCTGGAGTGCAGAAGTCCTTAAACTACTGGGAGACATACTCTCCATCATTGTCGCTACACAAGGCTTTTATTTTCTTTCTAGATTCTTTCTCTGCCAAGGCTTTAAACTCACAAAGCCTCAAGAAAGTCTGATCCTTCTTTTGCATAAAGTAGATCCAACATCTACGAGAAAAATAATCAATAAAAATAACATAGTACCTTTATTTTGCGGTGGAGGTTGTATAGAATGGTCCACAAACATCTGACTAAACTCGCTCCAAGATTGCTGCAGCTCTACTGTCTCGATATGGAAGGAAATATTTTGCATACTTTCCCAAGGTAAAATGTTTGCATGTATTCATCTGCTCATGTTTTCCCTTGGGTAATTAGGTAGAAATCTATTGGATGATCTTCAGGGCTGCATGGTGCAAGTGGCCCAATATTTTATGCCATAGCTCACCAACATCTTGGCTCTACACCATCTCAGCTTTGGAACTCAAAGCGGCACAGTCATCTACCTCCAACTTGTAGAGATTCTTAACTCAAAGCCCTATTTTCTTTTTCTGTCTAGTGCCGATATGCCACAAGAATACCTTTCCTTTGCTAAAGACTACATCATAGCCTTTATCTTCTAACATAGCAATGGACACAAGATTCTTCTTCAGGCTTGGTACATACTTTACATCAGTCAGGGTGAGGGGGCTCCATGCTCCCTTTGAAACATAATCGTACCTTCACCTGAGACATGATACTTTCCACCATCACCAATCTCAATCCGCATCTAGAGATCCTTCTCCTCCAGGGTACTGAAAATATTCTTGTCACGTGACATGTAGAATGAGGCTCCACTGTCCAGGTACCAAACACATCCCACCATGGATGAAACCATTCATGTGATAAGAGAGAAATCTATCTCAAACTGTGAGGCCAGTGCCTCACCATCAAATCTCTTTGAGGAACCCTTCTTGGATTTCTTCTGTGGACAATTCATAGTGTAATGGCCCACTTCATGACAATGAAAGCATCACACTTTCGATTTTTCAAACTTCTTCCCACCATGGGAAGCACTGGATTTGGATTGGGACACCTTCCCCTTCCCCTTCCTCGCCTTACTCACTAGGGCTAGATTTTCATCATCATCTTGCTTCGATGAGGATCCATCTCTGGTGCTTCTTCTTATCTCCTCCTGCATTAGATCTGACCAAAGTCGTTCCCAATCTGGTAGTTTTTCTCTTCCATTAACCGAGTCTTGGTAGCTATGCTAGCTCTTAGGAAGACCGAGGAGTGCAAGAATACCATGTCATCATTGGCTGTCATGATTCTTATGCTTCCAAGCTCATCCCTGCAGGCGGTGAGCTTGTTCATATACGTAGAGATCATGTCACCCTTTTCACACTTGATTTTTTGAAGCTTGTCTTTCAGCGCCAGCTTCTCTGATCACTATTATTCTGATATAGATCTTTCAATGTTTTCCACATCAAAAATGGTGTCTCCTTCCCATGGAGACTCGAGAGTATGTGGCCTTGAACTCCCTCCAGAAGGATTCTCCTTGCTCTAGCCACACATTTCTTCCATTCCACCAATTTAGTAGCATCAATCTGCTTGGGGACTTCTTGATCAATGAATTCCTTTAGACCATTATCCTCTAATACTGCTTCCATGTGATCCTTCCAGGCTATATAATTTGAACTTCCATCAAGGGCATATTAGTGTCTTAAACCGTTGAATTCCATAGGTGAAATAAAGATGTGATAAGAACTCGATTTCTATATTTAGGAATCACAAACTTTGAACTTCTCCCTTCTTGTATATTGTTCTTCCTTAATCACCTATGCTTTGATACCATGTAGAAATTCCCACTGTAGATCACCTCATAATGCAATATACTAAAGCAAAACACTTGATCTACTTCTACTAACAATTATGCGGAAGCTTAATCGAACTAAGTTCAACACTGGCTGAACTGCTATTTATAACAGTGCTATTTTTAGCATTTCTTCTTGCTATTTTCAATAATTCGTTCCTCTAATCGATCCTTTGGGACTGATATAATTTCCTTTTTCATGTTGTTGCACCTCTGATAGAATATTGTTACCGGAGATTTATAGTTTCTGCATCTTTGCTACTGCTGGTTCTCAGACTAAATTTTGAGGTCTTCTATCACATGCGTTTGAAACTTTGTAACTTCTAACATTTCCATGCAGATTAAGTAGTTCAATTTTGACATGACATTTCTGACTAGAATCGCTAACTAACTACTATAACAACTTTACCTATGCAGGTTTAATCATGTTACTCCACTGTTGGCTGACTTGGATCTGATTGGGATGACATAGAATGGGAAAGGACAAAGTGGGGTGCATGGTTAACAATGTTTCCATAATGGAAGACACTTAGTAGCTAATTTCTTCCTCAATGGGAAAATATTTTACGAAAATTTGTCTGGCGAGTGTCTTATTGCTTACTTATTTTGGAAAATATCAGTAGTACAACGGATAAGACTCATAGAACCTGTGACTATTTCCCCCCGATCACAAGTGGGTTGTGGTGTCATGGAATTTTTGCTGCCACCCAACTAACAGACACTATTTATCTACTAGGAAAAAGAAAAACAAATAAGAATGTAACTAACTATGCAACTGCTATTCAAATGACTATGTAACTAACTATGCAACTGACTAGTCAAATGACTATGTAACTAACTATGCAACTAACTATTCAATTGACTATGTAACTAAGTATGCAACTGACTATTTATTATTGACTCTAAACCTACTTGCAGGCTCATCTCCGAGACCCTTTCAATTTGATGACACAACTTTGGACTTGTGGAAAGGTTTCAGGTGTGCACCATTCACCTATCCTAGTAACATTATCTCGTCTAGTTGCGCTAGCTTTACTGCACTAGAGTATTTCATCTTCACAACCATGAATGGCCCCAACTAATGCATTTGTAGTTTTCCTGGGAATTTTTGATATTTGTTGTCTTATAATAGAACCTGATCTCCCACCATGAAAGATTTATTCTTAATGTTCCTGTCATGCCAAGCCTTCTATCTTCATTGTTCGACTGATTGGAGGAATTCAACTAAAAATCTTGATTCATCCAACTCCATTAATTCTTCCAAACTCTGTTTTAAGGATGCATCATTTTTCATCTTAGTGGCCTAAGAAATGAAAATGCTTAGGACAATGAATGCCACTGGTACTATTGATTCTTGCCCATATACCAGTTGGAATGGTTTTTTCTTGTGTATTCGCTTTACCATTGTTCTGTAAGCCCACAATGTGGCTAGAACCTGCTCATCCTATTCATCTTGATTTACTGGTACAATCTTTGTCAGGCCGTTCTTGAGTATTTTATTGAAGGCTTCAACTGTCCCATTGGTCTGAGGATGGTAAGGGCTGCTCTTGTGATGTTGGATCAGAAAATTCTTTAAGAGAGAGGTGACAATTTCATTTATGAAATGAGCCCCTTGATCACTGGTTAGGCTCTTTGGACATCCAAATATGGATATTATGCTTTTGAAGATGAATCTTGTTGATGTATCGGCTGTATAGTCCTTTACCGGCACTGACTCTACCCACCAAGTGAGGCACTCTGTAGTTGTGATGATTTATCTGGCATGGGAATGATGTGCTGGCGGAATAATTGTGCCGATAAAGTCTACTGCCCATTTCTCAAAAATTTGTGTTATGTGTACTAGATGTAAAGGAAATTCATCTCAATGCAATGGATTTTCAACTCTCTGACAAACATCACATCTCTTTGCGTACTCCTTAGTGTCATTGTAGAGGGTAGGCCACCACAACCTGACTTGTAATATTTTTCTTGCGGTAGCTTTCCCCCTAAATGGCCCCCCACAACCCCAGTGTGGCATTCCCATAACACTTCTTGCCTCTCGTGTTGAAGGAGGCAGTGCTACAGAACTTGATCAAGTCCCAAATTGTATAAATGTCCTGCAATTAGTTGATAATCTATTGCTCTTACTATTAGGTGTCTTTTCTATGTCACTGTCTATGCTTCTGGGTAGTGTCTTGTTGCTAATAAAACATCAATCTCCTCTAGATAATATAGTATGGCCTATATTCAGAACAAGTCAGCATCCAGCAGTTGGTCATCTAGTGGTCCTCCATTCTCTCCTGACTCCAACCTTGACAGGTGGTCTAGCCCCACATTTAACCTTCCCGGTTTGAAAACAACCTCAAATGTGAATTTTTGGAATAGTAACAACCATCACCAAATCCTTCCTTCTAGGATTGGCTTGTTTACCAGATATTTCAAAGTTGAATGGTCCGTGAAGAACTTGAATGGCGCTCCTTGTAGATAGTGCTTGAATTTTTGTAAGGAGTAGACTATGGTCAATGCTTCTCTTTCCGTTGTGTTATGGTTCTTCTCTACTATTGATGGTTTCCTGCTCGTGAAGTAAATTGGATGGTCTAGGTTCCTTTCTCTGGGTTGCGCCAATACTACTCCTAGTGCAATTCCTGATGTGTCAATGTGTACATGGAACTATTTATTCCAGTCCAAATATACTAGGATAGGAGCACTCCCCAATTTTTCCTTTAATTTTTTCAGCGCTACTTGACAGGCCTCTGTCCACCTGAAGGCTTCCATTTTCTTTAGTAGTCTCTCCATAGGAGTAGTAATCGAGGCATAGTTTCAGATGAATCGGTAGTAATATCCTATGTGGCCTAATTTTGATCACAGTTGCTTCACGTTATTTAGTGGATCCATATTTACAATTACTGTAACTTTTCTGAGATTTACACAAACACCATCCTTGCAAACAATATGGCCCAGTAATGTTCCAAATGGAACTGCAAAGATGCATTTTTTTAGATTTAAAGAGATTTGTAGCTATCTGGACTTCTCAAACATCACTTGAAGGAGACTGGTATCTTTCTTTAGCACATTGTATACTCTCCAATCGTCCATGTATACTTCTAAGAATCGATGGATGTAAACTATGAAGGAAGCTATGAAAATCTGGGAGAAAATAACAAGTGCATTCTTCAGACCGAATTTCATGACATGATACACACAAGACCCCCATTTTGTGGTGAATGTTGGTTTCTTCTTGTCTTCTTCTACTATACGAACTTGGTGATACCCTGAGAATCCATCGGTGAAATAGTAGGCTTAATTCCCCAAAATGCTATCTAGGACCTTATCACTAAAGGGCGTTGGAAATGGGTCATGTACACATGCATCGTTTAAGCTCCTATAATCTACACAGACCCTAATTTCTGTGGCATCCCTCTTATTTTGTATTACAATTGGGCTGACCGATTCTGCTTCGTTTATTGGGAATATAGGTCATGGTTTTAACATCTCATCAATCTCTTTCTTGACTTTCTCTTTTACCCTTGGGTTGAGTCTGTATGGTCTATGCTTTATTGGTCATGCATTTGGCTTCAACATAAAATTCATTTCCCCGATGTCCCCTTTTATTCCTTTTAATTCAGAAATAGAGGCTCAAAATAAGTCTTCATATTTGCACAACAAATCAAATATTTCCTTAGTTGTTTGGTCGTCCCAATAGTCTCCAATGGACACCATCTTAGTTTTATCTTCTGAGCCAATGTTTTTCTTCCACAACTTTACTAGGAGAAAATGGGGGGCATCCGTTGAAGGGCCCACTTGAATATCTTGCTGTCCTTCAATTTCTTGAAATGTCAAGTGTCTGACTCCTTCCAAATAATCCTCCTCTAGATCCACGTTAACTTTGTTGCAAGACATGAATTATGGATACCCTGCTTTTTAGAAATACTATAGGAATCTCTCATCAATGCACCTCTCCAAAAACTGTCATGGAGTAAACAATATTATTTTAATGGCATACAGGGTTTCAGTCAAACATCAATCACTATCTCTGAATGAGAAACTGATACTGAATTGGTTAGCCATATCATCCCAGTCTCTGGTTTTTCTTTGAAGTTGCTATTATATATACCATTCTTGGGGAATTATACCCAAGGTATGCATGAACACGTGCACCCAAAGTTCCTTTGGGACTCGATCTTTTCTCCATCTCTCTGTGCAGTTTTCTAGATGTTTCCTGGGATCATAGTTTACCCTATATTTCACCATCTCTTGCGAGCACTCTTCTTCCTATATAAATATTTCCCTCATGCCCCACTTGGTTTTTTCCCAATCACACGGGGTGTTGTAGTGTTCTCTCCAACATCTTGCTGGGGTAGCTTGTAATTCAATGTCTAATAACGAGACCTTGTGGATTTACCTTATAGATCTATGCACTTTATTGAGAAAAGTATATGCTGATTCTATGCCATGAAAAGTTGGGTAATTACTTACCTCTACCCCAATCCTATTTACTCGACATATCTTGGCACAACATATGGTATCAACCTCGTATCCTCCTTGTTTCCAAGCATCCCAAGCAACTTTTGAGTAAGCTTCTGAACTTTTTCTCCAACTGACCGATCCTCCTACTATGGGATTGATGTAGTCTTCTCTCTTTCCTACAGTTATCCTGTACAAATGATCTAGCATCCCTGAGTCATCCTAATCATATACAGGTCCAGTGAACCTTGGCCATTGATATGGATTTAGCAATTGTATTAACCACATCCCTTCTACTTAAAAAATCATCAAATACTTCTTTAGATCAATGATGGCATAGTTCTCATATGCCCATTTGATACCAAGGAGTGCTGGGTAAGGGTCCTTATCACCCATTATATCTATTACTTAAAATTCGACATGAGTCTTTACGCCTACTACATCTACTTCTATGTCTTCTAACCTTCTGATGGGTAAGATGCAATATTGGCTTTCCATCCGTAGTGGAATTGGTGAATACTTTAGTTGCATCTTTCCCAACGCTTCCCATGTTTTTTTGGGTAAGATATTTACATCGGATCTCAAATCTAGCATTGTATCTTTAATTTGAAACCCTGCAACTTGAGCATCAACCCAAAATTCCCTACTGATTCTTTTCTTGTTCCTCTGGATCTTCCTTGAAGGCCTTTAAGGTAGATTTGCGGATATTGTTTATCCTTTCTCTTCTTCCTCTAGAAACACTGATTTTAGACTTCTGCACAACTCCCCTAGCATCTGTTCATTATCAACAATTTGTAGCAATAGCCTAAACCATTCTTGAATTGGTTGAGAGATTACAACTATGCCTGGGTCCTACCTCTTACCCCTTTTTGTTTATGTTAAATTATCGAATAGCTTGGCTACTTCCTGATATTTTTTCTTTTGTTGGCTAGGGTTGTATGACCACCTTGGGGACGCCACATGAATAATTGAAGGCTGGTCTACCACACCCAAATCATCCTCTATCTTCTTACCCCTCGGATAACCATTTTATATTAGTTACTGGAAGAGTGTCAGCGTTCCATGCTTACGTGTTGATCAAATTAGTTCCCCACTATCTGGTCCTTTCTTCCCATCTTGTAATTAGATCAGGACAATCTTTTTTGGCATGTGCATTGACCTGGCACTGTAAGCATGAAGGCCTTCTTGGGAGTTGATAGTATCTGGCGACATGTCCCTCGTGATCACAATTGTAGCACCTTACGGGTCCTTTATCCCCTTTTCTTCCTCCTCTCATGCCTCCTCCCCATCCTCCAGGACTAGTTTCATTAATTTTGAATGATGATATGTCCAACCATTGTACTAGGGTATCTCATGCTCAGCACTGATTATTATGGTGAGTCGTGGATGCACAAAACTCATAGTAATTATTTTTGGGTAGGTTGGAGTATTTCTGCAACATTGGACAAACTCATGTCAAATTTCCATATTTTCTACAGACTTCATAGTAGTCTTGTGAATTTTTTTGGGGGAATACTCCTTGTGATCCCTCCTCTGCAACACCTACTATTGGCAGGGCCCCTAATGATCCTGCAATACCTACTGAACTATTTGTGCCTCTTAGTCTTGGGCATTTAGCCTCTACATGGTCTTCTATCAGGCAGTGAGTGCACCATACATTAGGTCTCACTGATTGAACTGAATGTAAATATTTCAGTTTCTCTGTTAGACCGACGATCTTATTTTGGAGGCCCATGGTCGATGGATCTTACGATCCCATATTTCCCTAATAATCATGAGGGTATCCTTGAATGGCCTCTATGCGCGTTTCTTTCTCTAGGGAATCTTGAATGGTTTCAATCTTTAGTTGCATCAGCAGTGTCCTAGTAAGGGGTAGGAGTGCTTTAATGAACCAACCCCTCTGGTGATTAGGATCTATTGTATAGCTTAAATTGTCGATTTTATCTACGAACCTCTGCATTAATTCCCAAGTAGTATCTCCTTCCTTCTGCTTGATCTACCATAGTTCTGAAAATCCTTGTTGATCTATTTGCAGTACTTTGAACTCTTGCGCAAAGCCTTTCTTGATGTCGTACACATAGGGAGTCTGATTCAACTCTTCCCATTTGATAAACTGCCTTAGAGTTATCTCCCTTAATGTAATCTGGAACTCAATCGACTTCACATTGTCCGGTGTTTCCTGGGCTCTCCATATAGCTTCACATAGGTACTAATGTTGTCCCACATCTCTATTCCCACTACAAGAGAACTTCAGATATCTAGTAAAGGATCTTGACAAGTTGGTTCGAGTATGTGGCAGGAGCACGAATCCTTGGTTTCTAGGTTGATGAGATCCTTGCAATCCCAGGTTACTAGTACTTCTAGGCCCACTACTATTAGATGTATTAAATATCGTCTTATATCTATCATTCATTATGTACTCGTATCACTTTAAACAACTTAGCAACAATTTTATCAGGGTTTTTGTAAGGCACTAGGGGAAGGTCGGGGTGAACACTACCTGAAATTTGGGGATTCTGCTATTGAATTTCATGTGACGTATCCTCATATGTGAACAAAATTCTCATCACATCACACATCTCATCTTCCTCCTATTCCTCATAAATGATGTGACTGCTTCCTTCTAGTATCTTACCCACAACCTAGGAGGGAGGGTCCTTGTGATTCTCCTAGCTCCCATTTGTCCTATCGAAATCCCTCTATTGCTCTGCATCCTTTTCCATCTTATTTCCCTCTTTCAAACTCTTTGTCACCACTCCTACTTGGTTGGGTCCTATACGTATCTCCTTCAGTGCCTATACCGCTCTTTCCTACCACTTTTCTACTATTAGCACTCCCCTTTATGCCCTGATAACTCTATCTCTTCATGATCATTTGATATGAATTCCTTCAGCAGCATCTAGGTTTCCCCAAATGGTAACATTCTCCCCTTAGATCCTCCTCCCAGTATTGGGGTTTTACACTACCATACTTACTCTGTGTAAAGCTATCAACCCTTCCTCCACCATTAACATCTTAATCCAAAAGGGTACCTCATTCACTAGTTTCCCTCTCAACCCCGATCTGAACACCACATTCACTTTCAAGAAAGATTGGTAGCTCTCTACTGCAAACACGACTATCTCTATGGTAGTTTGTACCCAGAAATATACTGCCCTTGTCAGTTCACTATTCAAGTGTTGGAGGATCGCGAGGTCTGCGGGAACCCAGTCATGACGTGTTGGTGTAGGTTCTTCTGGTTGGTTTTTTCACTTTTAATCTCCTTAACCAGTTCTATAATTCTTCTGGAAATTTACACCAAAATATCTTGTAGTGATTGCTCATAGCCTCTAAGTACAATATTTCCTCATTCACCTTAGCAGTAGATTGGCTTCAAAGGGTAGCCCACTCTAACATGAACTTATCTACCCGATTATCCCACCAGTCCCGTATCTCCTTCTTAAATATCTTTGACACCATATTACAAAACTCTCCTTGTGATTTTGGGTCCCAACAATGGAACAATTTTTTGGCACAAAATTTTCATTAGGGAAAATACCCTGGGTTCAGAGACAAGGGGCCAACAAGGATCTATTGTAGTATAGGGAAATGCTGACAATTTCACCTTACCCAAGGGGCAAGGCATCTCACCTGAGGCATGTAGAGACCAAAATTAAGAAGGGTTAGAAGAATATCAAGGGTGATCCAGGCATTAAATTATCACTATAATAAAGAAATCAGTCATCACAACATCATATTGTTATTGTTACCATATTCATCCAGGAAAAACCCATTAATTTAAAATTTTGATGAGGTCCGTTAATCAGAAAAATACACTTGATCATAATTCCATGGAAACTGGTTCATTCATTCATTCATATTAACTTAAAGGAAGACGCATTACAATATACATAAGGCATAAAGACTTTAACAAATACAGAAAATACCATAGCCACATGATGCCTTAGACCTCTGGCCACTCTGAAATTGCTAAGCTCCTTAGGACCCTATTCTTCTATGCTCCTAACCATTGTTGGATAACAACCCCCTCTCAGTGTTGTCCTTTTATTTTGTCTTCTCTTGTGTTTTTCCCACTGTGAGTTATAATTGGAAGTCTTTTCCCTCAACTACTGTCCACTCTCCTCCTTGTCTTCTTGACTATTCCTGCTTACTCTCAACACCTTGCCGCAACTACCCATCTAATGTATGTTCTTGCTTCCTTCCCTGGTTGTCATCTCTGCAGCTTGACCATTTCTCCTGCCACCTATTCTCTGCCCTGATTCTTTCAAAACTTGAAAATTCAAAACGAAGGCCCCAATAGAGCATGCCTCAACTCTTCCTGTTGTAAGTTGAACCAGATCCTATCCCATCTAGGTAATGTATCTCTACCCAAGATACTTTGTAAAAACAATTTCCACTTCTCTGAGATACTTTTTAGTGCCAACCATATAGGCTTTGTTGGTTGAGGTTCCTCCCCAATGACTGTAAGATGATCTTAGACCTCTTGAATTCTGGTGAGGAAGAGATCTATGCTTTAACCCTTATGCATCTTGATGCTTCTTATCTTCTCTTGTAGGAACATCTTCTGCTGCTTGGAATAATTTTGATATAGATGGTCAAGAGCATCCCACATTTCCTTGGCGAGTTCTTTCCAGATACATGCATGACTATATGGTCCTAGACTCCATCCAAGATTGACTTCTTTGCCTTCACCATTTCCTTCATGTACTCCTTCAATTGATCTTCATCTTGGGGTACTACTACCACATTGTCCATGTAGGCTTTTAGGCCATACTCATCCAATAGGAAGGACATCCTAGCCTTCTAGATGAAAAAGTTAGAGGCTCCCTCCAACCTATCCTGATCTTTAAGCCCAATTGTGGAAATATCTAAATCTAGTCTAAAATTTCCCTCTTTCCATGTGCTCAGACGCTGAATCTGCTACTCACACTCCCTTCTAGAGTGAGAAAAATATGCTCACATCTCTTTCCAATCTGCAACTAAAAAGATCAAATATCTAAAACTTGAGATCCCCCTTGAGAGAAATTTTCCCTCTATGTGTGCATTTCTCTTCCACCTAAAGTTGATTCTTTTGTTGCATTACCTTTCAGTATCCAAGCAAGGAATATTCTCAACAACATTATGATCTACAACTACCCTTTTTCCTGCTAGAATCACTCGAATTAGAAAGATGATTTTTTCTGCCCACCTGCACTGAGAAGTAGAACTTGTTCAAGAAACTCATACTGCCTGACTGAGGCTCTACGCTACCATTAGAAATTCATCCTGATGCTCCCTCTGAAAAATGAATTTATGCGTCTGCTTCTAAGTATCCCCATCTGATCAATTACACTCTGATATCATGTGAAAATTTCAAGTATGAAATTCTAGGGTAGCAGCTGGAATTAATTATTCTAACTGTTAACCAAATTAGTAGTTTATTCCTACGACAACAACAAATTAATCACACTGCAATATTCAAAAATAAAAAATATGGAAAATAGTAGAACTGGAAACTGAGAAATATTATAGCACACACATAAAAAAAAAGGACAACTATTTTTGGACAAATGTCCCAAGAAAAACCAACTTGGGAAAACTGATGTAACAACCGAGGGTTTTTATTATTATGCAACAGTGAAATAATGTGAGTACAATCTGGATGTCAAAAGTTGGTAATCCTATAGTGAAAATACTCACAAGATATACTTGAGGGAAATTACCCCCACTCCAAGAAATCTCGACACTTGACTGCCTCTAAATGGCTAGTCATTCAACTAGGTCTGCATAGAATTTGCGTCACTCTAGAGATGCTTGCCACATGTCCTACCTAAATTGACTACCAATCTAGCTTTCCTGCCTGCTATTGAGTGGGGAAATTTTTCTTTAGCACCCTAGAACCCCTTCCTAGCCTCTATAAATTAAAAAGTCTTCTTCCTTCAGCAAATCAAACTACCCTCTGAAGCTTTTACATTGCCTCTGTTCAACCTCTTGTAGAAATTTCAGCGTCTTTCCAAAGTACTCATCAAATCTGAGAAATATTCCTCCAGTTTCACTATCCCTCCCCCTCTCTGCCTTTTCTTGCTTTGTGAAGTTTGAACTATTTCGGCAACTACTAGCTCTCTAGAAAATCAAACTGTCCAAGGAAATCAATTTATGTGTCTATGTTCTCCATCTTCCCATCGAATTCTTCTTATAATATTCTTTTGGACCTCAAATGACCAATATTAAATCTGAATCGATGGCTAAGATCATATCAGAGTTGATCCATGTGAGTTTCTAAATGATTCCCACCTTATCTTGATTAATACTGATTAATTAACGATATTTCCTAAGTTTAGACTTAGGAAATATTAAAAAATAGGTTAATAATCTAATTAAGACACTTCTAAGTCGAATTTCCATAAATAATTTCTAGGTTATGGAGAAATCCTATTTTAGCCTCTCCACATAGTTTTAAGAATAGAACACCTCTGATGCTACAAAAACTAACAGGTGGTGGAAAATTTTGGATAATTTCTGTATAGTTGTAGCCATCTAGAAGTCTCATGCCCATGAGAGTTGAAAATAATGGTGAGTGCCACAACCG
The DNA here is from genome assembly GCA_000404065.3 of Pinus taeda. Taxonomy (NCBI): domain Eukaryota; kingdom Viridiplantae; phylum Streptophyta; class Pinopsida; order Pinales; family Pinaceae; genus Pinus; species Pinus taeda. The sequence continues at coordinate 31,643 of APFE030943236.1, read as the reverse complement.
ATGATCGACTAAGGAAATCTGCAACGTTATTGGTGCTATGATTCTTATGTTTAATGTTCAATTGGAATTGTTTTAGGTATGTTGACAATTTATAATAGCACTCGTTCCACAACTTCCCTTGTATCTATATTAACTGAAGAGGTCAATGATCTTTGTGGATGATCGTATCCTTCCCCAAAATGTAATGTTTCCACTTTTGGTAATCCTACATGATGGAGTGCATCTCCTTATCATAGGTGGGGTATTTCCGAGTAGTATCTGAGAGTCTCTCACTATGATAGGCCACCGAATGCCCTTGTTGGGTGAGAACTACACCAATAACATAATTAGAGGCATTTGTCTCAATTTCAAATGGTTCTTTTAGGTCTGGCAGTGTGACTATTAGCACAAAGAAAAGACGATGATTCAACTCAAAAAATGCCTTATGTTGTGAATCATACCAAAAACACTTTACTTTCCTGTGGCACTTGTTAACTTGACTTGAAGGCTAAGTGATATGAGAGAATACCAACACAAACCTTCAATAAAAATTGGCAAGGCCTAAAAAGCTATGAAGCTCTATGAGAGTTGTGTGGGTTGGTCAATCCTAAATGACTTAGATCTTAGTTGGATCCACATGCATGCCTTGCTCATCAATTGTGTAGCCTAGATATTTAACCTAGTTAATGTCAAAGTAGCATTTCTCCAAATTGACACATGGTTTGTGTTGTCGTAGGGTTTAATGGACCTGTTGAATATGTTGCAAGGGATTTTCGTAATTCTTGTTGAAGATGAAGATGTCATACAGATATACAACTAAAAATGAGTTGGTGAAAGGCTACAAGATGTCATCCATCAGCCTCATAAAAATTTCAGGGGCATTTTTCAACTCGAAGGGCATGACCAACGACTCAAAGAGGCTCTCCTTAGATTTGAAGGTGATGTTCCATACATCTGTCGGTTTTATAGGAACTTGGTGATAGTCAAAATTCAAATCAATATTGTTGAAGTACTTGGCCCCCTTCAGTTGGTCCAGAAGGTCATCAATCTCGCAATGATGTATTTGTTCTTGATAGTGATCTTGTTCACTGCCCGATAATCAATGTAAAGTCTCCAGTTCACATCCTTCTTCTGTACAAGTAAAATTAGGCTCCCACAAGGTGAGGACCTTGGTAAGATTGGCCCTTTTTGTATCAACTCCTAGATATGTCACTTGATTTCCTCATTTTTCTGAAGGGAGTGGTAGTATACTGACCCATTGGGTAGAGGTTCCCTAGGATTCGAATCGATCAAATGCTTGAATTGACAGTGCTAGTTGTAACACCCTCCTCCCATATCCACCGAGGTAACCATGCCAACTGAGGTAAAGATGATATGGGAGGCTACTATGATCAGATTTGACCTACTAAGTAACCTTAAGGAAGTGGAATTGACAAAACATCACACAAAGTTATCCAACATCATCAATAGAATCCTCAGGAGATAATTTAGCCACTAGAGTCCTAAAGTCGCTCTCATAGGCCTGCCTGCCAGCAACTATGGACCAAACTTTCCCAGTTTTGTGTCAACGACCTCGATATTTAAGCCACTTTTTAAGGTCCAGAGCCCAGGCCACTACCCAAAATGGAATGAAAGCTCACAATCAAGTAAAGTATAGGGAAACAATGATGAAAAAGTAAATAGTTGATCAAGACCTTAACCAAACTGCTACCAACCATGATAGGAATTTCATTAAACATATTGTGAATAGGTAACCTACAGGTGTAAAAAATAGAACTAAGTGTAGGGATCTCATACTTATTTGAGAATCGCCATGAACCATTGTTTCTTCATGCAATTTTCTTCCATATAACTTATTAGGTCATAGACACAATATCCATTCAAATACAAGTAAAAACATGCTGAGATCCAAACATAGGTGCTACCATAAAATGTACATATAAACAACATAATAGGAACATAAATACAATAAACATATCAACCATCAAAATCCATATATAAACTGGTACATTTATACATGAAAATCAATGGAATGAATTTCTCATTAATCAATGCAATGAAGCAAACAGTGATGGGACTACCATGTTCCACCTGACCATAGATTGAATGAGCCAAATTTGTCTTCAACCAATCACCCTCGTTCCATATTCCAAGCATGAAAGTGGGACTCATAGAACACATCAAAAACACCAATCAATGTGGATGCCACTAGAGTTCTTCACCTACAGTTTAAGGAATTTGATTGCCTCCTAGTCTCTCAGTCTTTACCGTGCATTCGTAGTCTGATATAGGGATCACTATGTCCTACACCGAGACATACTCTCCAAGCTTTACTATACATTTGATAACAAAGTCACTAGGCCCAACGGAGAGAAAATCCACCTCTTAGATTTATCGTGTATCTCACCACTCACCGACAAGGATTCTAAGCCCACTCAGGCACACAATCTGGCTTTACCACAACCCACAGTCTGGTTCAGGGGCTACTAGGCTAGTGGCTTTATGCATCCTCAATCTGGTTTAGAGACCACTACCACAATGTGTTTTTCAATTAGAAGATCCACCCCACTTGGCTTTGAATCCAATCCAACCTTCCCACACAAATTGTATGAGAGAACCCATCTCACCAAAGCTATGAGGAAATGACAAGGCTAGGCAGAAAATATTGTCACACCTCGAAAAACCGAGGCCATGGTAGAAAATAAACACATGCAATCCCATGCATGCCAAATATAGCAAGGAAAATACACATGCAAGTCGATACCTACAATGAAGCCTGTTGTATCTATTTGATCATGCCTTTCCCTGCTTGACCTTTTCTTCCTCTTGCCATCTTTGGCTTTCTTGTCCAATGCCAAAGTTCTCCAAGAAAACTCTATGTGTCCAAGAGTATGAGAGAGAGAGAGAATAATGAAAGATCTCCAAATATAAATTGACAAAAGGTTTACCAACCGATACTCAGAAGCCTTTTTATGAATGAGGCCTACATTTTCTTCATTTTCCATTATTTTCCTTCATTTTCCTCCTCACATGCAACATGTGACCTTTCACCTCCTTTTTCTCCCAATTTAAATTATTTTAATAAATAATTGTGCCAAAATTCCATTTTTCTTCTTTATTACGATAACCATTGCCTTTGTCAATTTCCTTATCCATAAACAAGCAAATGACCACTCCCTAGGATGTCCTACTCAACATTCAGCTTGGAATAAGTTTCCCATTCATATGTGGTTATTGCTTTTAAATTTTATTACATGAAATTTTCATGAGGGTTGTTACAAAACCCTCCCCCTTGGGGGACATCACCCTCGATGTTCAATCACACATATACCTGAACAACCAGTTGAAATAGGACATACTTCTAGGGGAGATTTATAACACAACTTGATGCAGTATTTACAAGGAAAGATCTACTTAGAACAAAACATCATGACAAAATGATAACATACAACATAGTGGAGCTTTATAATACAACTCATTACAATATTTACAATGATCATCCTGCTGAGTGCCAATCCACATGACGTCATAACATCATGAGAACATAACCACATGATAGCATAATAACATGAAAACATAACCATAATGACATGACACCCATGCTGCATAGTGGAGCTTTATAGCACAACTCATTACGATATTTACATCCATTGAAGGGTGTACATATAGCAACATCATAAAAAATATATATACCAAAATATATGCCAAATCATATACTAAAATATATATCAAACATATATTGTTCATCATATCTAAGCACATATTAAAACATCACATAGTATATATCAAACCATCATAAGGCATAGGTCAAACCACCATAAAGCATATACTAAACCACCATAAGAAAATACCAAACCACCATAAATACAAAACCACCATGGCAAGTTGCTTTGCCTCAACCATTAAACAAGGAAGGATACATGACCCGCATCTAATCCACCATCTCCCATGTAGCTTCATTGGGCCGAAAGTGCTTCCATTGCACTTTAACTTACTCAATTGCTTGGTTCCAAAGCATGAGCACCATTTTCTATAATATACATTAAGGCTCTGTCTGGAATTCTCCATCTAGTTCCACTTGCAATATAGATCAATCAATCACGTGATTTACATCTTTAACATACTTCTTAAGAAACGAGACATGAAAAACATCATGGACTTTCACTGTTGAAGGCAGTGCAAGTTTATAGGCTACTGGCCCAATCCTCTCAATAATATTGAATGGTCCACGAAACTGTGGTTCCGGCTTGGCACATGAGCCAATCCACAAGGAGCTATTCTTCAGTTTGATGCATAATTACACCTATTCCCCAACCTGGATCTCCATGAAAAACCTGTTCCTCTCGTATAACTCTTCTGCCTATCCTATGCTACCTTTAGATTCTTCTTGATCACCTGCATCTTGTGTTGTATGTCTGCATATATATATGGTCTACTAAATACTCTACTAACTAGATCACTCCAACTTATAGGATTGTTACAACTCCGCCCATATAATGCATCAAAAGGACTCATCCTCATTTACTCCTGATAACCGTTGTTGTATGCAAACTCGACCAATGGGAGTTACTCTTCCCACTTCCATTGTTGATGCATCACATACATTCTCAACATGTCCTCCAATATCCTATTGACCCTCTCCATCTTTCCATCTATCTACAGTTTATAAGCTATGCTGAAGGCAAACTCTATGCCCAAACTTCTAAATAACTCCTTCCAAAACTTGGAAGTGAACTTTGCATCCTTGTCTAACACAATCTTCTTGAGAACGCAGTGTAATCTAAACACATCTTTGATGAACACCTATGCCACATCAGTAGTTGAGAACATAAATTTCACCGGAATGAAGTTTGCAACCTTTGTTAACCTATCCACAATGACCATGATGGAATCATGCTGCTTCACTTTCTTCATCAACCTTGTGATGAAGTCCATCGAAATGACCTCATATTTCCATTATGGAATTGTAACTGGTTGTAACAGTCCAACTAGATGTTTCTAGCCAAAAACTTTACTACGTCCCTCTTAAGATTCGGCCAATAGTAATATATCTTCACTGCAGCTAATGACTTCTAATAACATTGGTGACTTGAATATCACCCTCCCCCAATATCACCTTCTTGAGCTAACTACTATCTGGTACATATATCTTATCTTGGACCCTTACCAATCCCTCTGATGTAAGATGATAGTCCACGCCTTGTGAACATGTACATGTACCTATACTATCAACCTGTTGCAACCTATGCACGATCTTCATATACCTAACATCTTGCCTGGAAGATATTATCCTGTAAGTTTGTCCCATAGGAGCTCACAATTGCCAAGTGATGTACATGTACCCATCTAGTGAGAGCTTATGCCACCTTGTTCTCTTTACCTTTGATTTACCTAATCTCGAAATCGTATGTACTGATCGTGGCCAACCATCTACCCTACCTGACATTTAGATTTGGTTGGTCAAAAAAATACCTCAACCCAATGTGATCACTCATAAACACAAACCACCTACCAAGAAGATAGTCTCTCCACATCTTCAACGCATGTATAGTCGCTACTAGCTCAAGATCATGTGTTGGGTAGTTCTTCTCATGCTTGTTCAGTTTTCGGGACTCATAACATACCACTTATCCATCATGCATAAGGAATCTAGCAAGCCCTATCTTGCAAGCATATGTACATACCACAAATTCCTTATATGGATATGTAATCTGTAGTACTAGTGCATGTGTCAACAACTGCTTAAGCTCCTCAAAGCTAGCCTCACACTGAGTCCATTCAAAATTCTTACCTTTCCTCTGCAAGGACGTAATAGGATATGCAATCTATGAGAAGTTCCCAATGAACCTCCTGTAATAGCCGGACAGACCCATGAAAGATCGTACCTCATCCACATTCTTAGGAGCTACCCACTCCATGATGGCCCTTATTGTAAAAATTCCCACTATAGATCAACATATCATGCAATATGCTAAAGCAAAATACTTGATCTACTTCTACAAACAAACTTGTGGAAGCTTGATCGATTATGAGCAAGATCAAATAGAACACATATAATAGAGAACGAGAAAGAAATCACACATGAACATAGAAAAATACTCTATGGAAAGCCTTAGCTAAAAAACTCAATCTCTGTAATATCATACAAGTGGAAATATGTCCAGATTACACAAAGTTTTAGCTCACAAGCTATCCAGCTCTCAGTACAATCCTACAATGCTACTTATAGACTGAATAGACACAACATATGTCTTTCTCCAACTCTCCAAGCCTCCTATTTCCTTGCACAGTTTCTCATGGGTCCTCTAGCTGCCACTTGTGTGAATTAACCTCTCACACAACTCATCAAGCTCAGAAGTGACTACACAATCTCCAAGGAATGAATTCCTTCTGCATGCAAGAGGTATCCTCAATGGAATATTCCTACAACTGATACTACATTGTCCCATCATCTGATCTCAATTAGGTCTCTGAATGAACTGACATGCATGAGTTATTTATGAGAGAATATTCAGTTATCTGAAGTGCAGTACTTACATGCATGCATGCATTAACTAACTGAACTCACAATCAGTTCCACAAACTATTGAAACTAATCTGAGTGGACTTAACTTAGACAAATGAGCAAACTAATTACAACTCAAAGTACACCTCATCCTAATCTCCTTCATCAAGGGATAACTTCCTCAATCAAAGGGGAAATTGTTGCATGTCTTTACATAGACTTCATGTTTGATTTTCTACAATTAATTAACTCAAGATGAATTGACTAATTATTTTACAAAGAGCTACTAAGATCAAATTCGAATTTTAATTCTCAATTTTAGTTTAGGGACTAACTAAAATTGGAATGTATTCCAAAATGCTATTTATAATAGTGCTAATTTTAGCACTTCTATTTTTAGCATTTCTTGTTGCTATTTTCAACACTCCCTCTCAACAATAAAGGGATTATCAGTCATTGTAATCTTATCTTTGTGGAACTCGAACTTACATTTTGATAATGCCTTTTTTCAAATATGTGCTTGGACCTATCATGAAATACTGGATTCTTAGAGAGTTTGATACAACTCTAATTATCGCAGTAGATCACAGTTGGATCCATCCTATGACCCAACAATCCAACTAGAATATTCCGCATCCAAATGGCCTCACATGGTGCCTGACTGGTAGCCATGTATTCAACATTTGCTGAGCTAAGTGCAACTGACCTATGTTTCCTGCTGTACCAAGAAACATGAGCTGAAATAAGGTTGAAGATTCCTCCTAAAGTGCTCTTCTATTCTGATGGACTCCCTGCCCAATCTGCATCTGTGAATCCTTGAAGCTTCACCCCCTCTGTCGCTCTATACCATAATCCATACTGAGATGTGCCTCTGAGGTATCTCAGCACATGCTTTGCTGCCTTCCAAAATAGCTTGGTAGGCTAAACCATACCTTGACTCAACTGTTTCACTACAAAGAATAAATCTGGTCATGTGTTCACTAGATACATTAGTGAACCCACAAGATATCGATAAATAGCAGTGACTACTACCTCACTTGATGTAGCATCCTCCTTCCTCCAGTTACCAACTAGAGGAGTCTACATGGGCTTACACTTCTCCATGTAGAACCGCCTGAGTATCTCATTGGCATACTTGCCTTGAGACACAAAGTTTGCCACACTTCCATGCCTAGAAAGTAGTGCATAAGACCCATGTCTTTCATCTCAAAATCGCTTGCAAGGTCATCCTTGCAAGACTTGATCAACTGACCATCACCTTTCAAAATCAGATCAAAAGCATAAAGAACAATGATCAATGGCTTACGTTCTATCATGATGTGGTAAAGGTTCACATCTACTTCACTCTTGGTGAAGCCCAACCTGGTGAAATAGCTATCGATCCTAGTGTACCAAGCACGAGGTGCTTGCTTCAGCTCGTACAAATCCCTCTTGAGTTGGCACACATGTGTCTCACAATCGAAGGTTTCAAAACCTTCCGTCTGCTCAATGTACACCTCTTCCTCAATATTCCCATTGAGGAACACAGTCTTCACATCCATCTGATGGATCTTCCAACCCATCTGAGCTAATAGTGCCAACATGAATTTGATAGATGAGTACCTTGCTACAGGAGGAAAAGTCTCATTGTAGTCAATCCTCTCGACCTGTGAGAAACCATGGGCAACAAACCTTACCTTATGTTTCTAAACACTGCCATCAGTTGTCTGCTTTACCTTGTAAAGCCATGAGTAGCTCACCACTTACTTGTCTTGAGGTCTTGGGATAGCGTCTGAAACATAGTTGTGAATAATGGAGTCGTACTCCTCCACCATAGCATCAACCCCGACTGGTTGTTACACTAATTCCTCAAATGAAGAAGGTTTAGACTCTACACACTCCCCAACCAGGGCCATGTAACCAGTGTACCACTTGGGTGACCTTCTCTGTCTGCACTAAGAATATGGTTGTCCCACATTCTCTCACGCATCTAACATCAACCTGTCAGCTTCCCTTGAGTGATTCCGCCCATCTCTGGAAGGCTCTGCATGAGTGGATGTCTCCACTCTCATATCCTCTACATGCAGCTGCTCTGCATTAGTCTGAGGCTCCTCCCCCTTAGGAACTAAAATTTCCTCCTCTGCATGCAACTTGAGCTCCCTCTCAAGTGATACTCGTATGGCTTTCTACTCGTCGAACTTTAGATCTTTGCATACCACTATCCTCTAACTGGCAGGTAGGAACACCTGATAGTTGTGGGGTGTATTATTGTACTGCACAAGTTTCCCCAACTCAACTATTGGATCAAGCTTCTTCTAGGCATCTTTGGTCACATGGAAATAAACTAATGATCCAAAGATCCTGAAGTGACTCACATCTGGTCTCTTCCCAGAAAAGGCTTCCATTGTTGTCTTCATTTCCAGTATATGGTGTAGGCTTTTATTCTACAAGTATATTGTTGTACTGTCTGCCTCAACCCACAAATGAAATGGTAGGCTTTGATCATGCGACATCGCTTGAGCTACTCCCACAAACGATCTATTCTTCCTTTCAGCCACCTCGTTCTGTTGTGGGTTATGCGGTGTCGTCAACTCCCGTTTAATTCCTTCTGTTGCATAGAAGTCCTTAAACTGTGGGGAGACATACTCTCCACCATTGTCGCTATGCAAGGCCCTTATTTTCTTTCCAGATTCTTTCTCTGCCAAGGCTTTAAACTCACAAAACCCTGAGAAGGTTTGATCCTTATTCTGCATAAAGTAGATCCAACATCTACGAGAAAAGTCATGAATAAAAATAACATAGTAATTTTGTTTAGCGTTGGAGGTTGTAGAGAATAGTCCACACACATCTATGTGAAACCACTCCAGGATTGCTCCAGCTGTACTGTCTCAATCCTGAAAGGGAGATTTTGCATACTTACCTAAGGTACAACCTTTGCATGTATCCATCTACACCAGTTTTCTCTTGGGAAGTACAGTAGAAATATGCTGCATGATCTTCAAGGCCGCATGATCTTCTATGCCATAGCTCACCAACATCTTGGCTCTGCACCAACTCTACTTTGGAACTCAATGTCCCATAGTCGTCTACCTCTAGCTTGTAGAGATTCTTTACTCGAACCCCAATCCTCTTGGTCTGTCCAGTGCCGATATGCCTCAAGAATACCTTTCCTTTACTAAAGACTACATGGTATCCTTTGTCTTCTAGCATAGCAACAGACACAAGATTCTTCTTCAGACCTGGTACATACTTTACATCAGTCAGGGGGAGAGGAGCTCCATGCTCCCTCTGAAACATAACCATACCTTCACCTGAAACATGGTACTTTCCATCATCACCCATCTTGATCCGCATCTGGAGATCCTTCTCCTCCAAGGTACTTAAAAGATTATTGTCATCGATCATGTGGAATGAAGCTCCAGTGTCTAGGTACCAAATATATCCCACCATCGATGAAACCATGCATGTGATGAGGGATAAATCCAATTCAAATTGTGAGGCTAGTGCCCACCATCCAATCCCTTCGAGAATCCCTTCTTGGATTTCTTCTGTGGACTATTCGTAGCATAATGGCCCACCTCATGACAATGAAAGCATCTCACTTTCAATTTATCAATATTCTTCCCATCATGGGAAGAACTAGATTTGGAATGGGATGCCTTCCATTTCCCTTTCCTCACCTTTCTCGCTAAGGCTATATTTTCTTCATCATCTTGTTTTGATGAAGATCCATCTCTGGTGCTTCTCCTTATCTCCTCCTGCATTAGATCCAACCAAAGTCATTCCCAATCTGGCAGTTTCTCTCTTCCATTTAATGAGTCTTGGTAGCTATGTCAGCTCTTAGGAAGACCAAGGAGAGTAAGACTCATCATGTAATCTTCAGCTGTCGTGATCCCTACACTTCCAAGCTCATCCCTGCAGGTGGTGAACTTGTTCAGATATGTAGAGATCGTGTCACCCTTTTCACACTTGATTTTCTGAAGCTTGTCTTTTAGCACCAGCTTCCTTTGATCGCTGCTATTCTAATATAGATCTTTAAATTTTTTCCACATTGAAAACAGTGTCTCCTTCCCATGGAGACTCGAGACCATGTGGTCTCAAAATCCCTCCAGAAGAATCCTCCTTGCTGTAGCCATACATTTATTCCATTCTGCCAATTATGTAGCATTAATTGTTGTTGGCTTGGGGACTTCTTGATCAATGAAGTCCTTCAAATCGTTTTCCTCTAATACTGCTTCCATGCGATCCTTCCTAGGTATATAATTTGAGGTGCCATCAAGGGAATACTCGAGTCTTAAATCGTTGAACACCACTGGTGAAATTTGAGATGTGATAAGAATTAAAATTCTATAATCAGGAACTTAAAACTTAAAACTTCTCCCTTCTTTGTATATTGTTCTTCTCTTTGATCACCTTTGCTCTGATACCATTTCAAAATTCCCATTGTAGATCAACAAATTATGCAATATACTAAAGCAAAATACTTGATCTACTTCTACAAACAAACTTGCGAAAGCTTAATCGATTATGAGCAAGATTCAATAGAAGACATATAACAGAGAATGAAAAAGCAATCACACATGAACACAGAAGGATACTATCGGGAAAGCCTTAGCTAAAAACCCTGATCTTTGTAATATCATACAAGTAGAAATATGTCCAAATTACACAAAGCTTTAGCTCACAAGCTATCTAACTCTCAGTATAATCCTACAATGTTGCTCATAGATTAAATAGACACAACATATCTCTTCCTCTGGTCCTCCAAGCCTCCTATTCCCTTGCGCAGTTTCTCTTGGGTCCTCTGGCTACCACCTGTGTGAATTAACCTCTCACACAACTCATCAAGCTCAAGACTAACTGCAAAATCTCCAAGGAATGAATTCCTTCTGCATGCAAGAGATATCCTCAATGGGATATTCCTACAACTAATAGTACATTGTCCCATCATCTGATCTCAATTGGGTCTCTATATGAATTAACATGCATGAGTTATTTATGAGAGAATATTCATTTATCTAAAGTGCGACAATTACATGCATGCATGCATTAACTAACTGAACTCACGATCAGTTTCGAAAAATTGTTGGAACTAATATAAATGGACTTAACTCAGATAACTGAGCTAACTAATTACAACTCAAAGTACAACTCATCCTGATCTCCTTAATCATGGGAAAACTTCCTCAATCAAAGGGCAAAATGTTGCATGTCTTCACATAGACTTCATGTTTGATTTTCTACAACCAATTAACTCAAGATGAATTAATTAATTATTTTACAAACAGTTGTTAAGATCAAATTCGAATTTTAATTCTCAATTTTAGTTTAGGGACTAACTATGATTGGAATGTATCCTGAAATGCTATTTATAGCAGTGCTATTTTTAGCACTTCTATTTTAACATTTCTTGTTGCTATTTTCAACACTTATTGTTTCTGGATCTACTGCAATTTCTTCCTTGGAGACAACTTGTCCCAAGTAGTGCACCTCAGTCTGAAAGAAGCTACACTTGCTGAGCTTAGCATACAACTGATGCTCCCTCAACAATATCAATACTGTTTTTAAATTCTAGGCATGTTCTTCCTCACTTTTAAGATATATCATTATATCATCAACGAACACAATAACAAACTTATCCAAATATGGACGCAACACACTATTCATCAAACACATAAATGTAGCTGGAGCATTATTTAAGCCAAATGGAACAACAACAAACTCATAATGCCCATACATGGTCCTGAATGAAGTCTTGTAAATGTCCTCCTCTTTGATGCGTACTTGATGGTATCTAGATCTCAAGTCAATCTTCGAGAACATTGTTACTCCCTTCATCTGATCAAACAAGTCATCAATCCTCGGTAAAGGATATTTGTTTTTGATAGTCACTTTGTTCAACTGCTTGTAATAAATGCATAATTTGAGAGTACGATCATTATTCCTCACAAATAAGACTGGTGCACCCCAAGGTGATACACTTGGCCTAATCCTTTGTACAACATTTCCTTCAACTACAAATTTAACTCAACCAATTCAGGTGTGCTTATCTTGTATGGTGATCTTGACGTTGGAGCTACCCTTGGCACTAACTCAATCGAAAATCCTACCTCCCTGTGAGGTGGAAAATCTATCATTCCCTCAGGAAATACACCTTGTAACTATTTCAACACTGGATATTTACTCAAAACATTTGCATCCTCAGCTTCATTATCCTTATCACTAGAAATGTGTACTTCAAATAGCTTGCACCCCTTGTTGCGGCTATGCTTTGCTTACATAGCTTCATCATCCTAACTAATGTGGATTTCTTCTTACCATGCAAGACTCTTGGTTCTCCATTGTCATCAACAAACTCAATAGCTTTGTCATAGCAGTCTACCTGGGTTTTATGTAGATACAACCAATCCAAGCACAAAAACATATTGTATGATCCCAATGGTAACACATTAAAATGTGTTGTTGTAGGCATACCATTTAAATCAAATGCGCAAGCTCTTATCCAATGATGACCTTGCTTCTTCGTACCTATATCAAACTGCACTAACGAAGACTCTGTATGCAATTCCTTACTCAAACATCACTTATCCACCAAGTCAGGACTAACATAGATATAATTAGATCTAGGGTTAATCAAAATAAAAATAAATTAATAACAAATCTTAACATCCATCTTAGTGATTGATTCCTGGTGTTTTGCTTGCCCTCTGTAAATTTCTGCATAGATACATGGAACACTCTAACCAAAATCCGCAATAGGATGCACCTCTTGTGCACTGTATATCTTAGGCCTTCCACCCTGATGCTATGGACATCTCTCCTAATGTGTTCCTCACCACATGTCCAAAACTCCAACCGACCAGTGCCCTCACCTCTTTGTTGTTTCTGTTGTTGTTGTGACCCATGTCCCTGTCTAGTTGCATTAAATCTCTTTTGTAGAGCCACATTATCTTTCCAATCTGCATGATGAGGCCTTGTCCTCTTAGGCTGCCATTTACCTTCACCTTTTTTCTTTCCTTTCCATCCATGCTGAGATTCATTCTTACGCTTTGATTGCTCATAGCAATGCTATATTTTTCAGATAACTTCCTCAAGTGAGCAAGGCTCATCATGCTCAATCCGATCTCTAAATGCTAATGAAAAACCACTAAAAAATCTCTAAACTTTAGTCTTCTCATTAGTAAGATATGATACATACCTCAATAGCTCAATAAAATTGGTCATATACTCTTCTTCTTTCATTCATCCCATCTTTAACTCATAGAATTCTTTAACCTTACTGTCATAGTACCTTTTTGACAAGTAATTCTTCTCGAAAATCCTCTTAAATTCCCACCAACTCAAGTCAGTTGTCTTGATGTCTATAACGTTCTTAACATCTTACCACCAGATGTTTTCTTCACCTTTCAAGATGAAGATAGTTATTCTAGCCTTCATATTATCTGTTTACTCATGCAACTCAAATAATTTGTTCATCCCAAGTATCCAAGCCTATGCATCTTCCGACTTCTTCACATCTCCATCAAAAGTAGACAATTTTTCTCTCTTGAATTCATCTGAAACTATCCCCTATCATTCCTCTTGTAAGGATGATAGCAATGACGATCATTATGTCTATCAGAACCATAACTAGAATAATACTTGTACTCGTCACCCCTCCTTTCTAGAGTGTCCAACAACCTACCATCTCTCACTATGTTAGATCTATCTGACCTATGTCTACCAGCAGATCTATTGCCATATGCTCCATTAGTCCCATCCTCATGTCCATGGATGATCCGAAGAAAACCTTATTGCTACAGTTCTGTCAAACTCTAAAGAAGTACAACATTCACCTCTGCCTGCTTCTCTTGTGCCTATATAATCCGGTCATTATCCACCTTACAAATCCTTATCTCTTCCTTCAAGCTTCTCAATGTATCAACCAAATCAGAAGTATACCCCACACTACATTGCTCATCTGATGCATAGGGAGATGCTACATAGTCTGCCACCTTGCTAGTCATTTGATATTTCTTTTCCTACAATGCATAATATGTTAGATAAACCAAATCATAATAAACCAACGTACCTTAGTTTAGCATGGGGAGGATACCTTCTCTGCAAGATCACCAAATCAGCGTGATACATGTATAACATATTCATAACAACATATAGAAATTTATAACTAAATGTATCTACACATAAACATCACTCTAACTAGGATTCAATCATCAATGCAAAGCCATATCAACAATGCATCCTATGACCTCATGCATGAAAACAACCATTACTCCATTTTACACATTGCTACATGAAACTAACAATATGAATAAGCAATGCCTAACCAACTACAAATACACATAACCACATGTAGTCAAACATTATCGACCAGTTCTTGCAACCAACCTACAAGACTAATGCATGTAATCAAGATATTCAAAACTTAACCTATCATACAAGGATGTAAGTAGGTGACATAAAATCAACATGTAAGCGAAAAAAACCATATACAGTCAGTCACATATTCATTTCAAATACTCTTCATGAAATCAACATCAAATTCTTCATGATAACCATACTAGAACCCTAATCCAACATCAAGAAATTGAAAGAAGTATATAAATGTAAGAGAGACAAATGAAACTAACATGCATGCATGAATAACACATTCAACCCATCTAGTCTGAGAATTGAACCATGCTCTAATACCACTCTGTAACACTCTCCTCCCAAATCCACATGTAACCATGCCAACCAGGGTAAACATGAGATGAGAGGCTACTGTGATCAGATTCGGCCTCTTAGGTAACCATAAGGAAGTGGAATTGATGAAACATCACACACAATCATCCAACATCATCAACATAACCCTCTAGAGACAAGTCAACCACACAGACAGCCTGTCCCTGGGTCCCACTGTTGTTCTGGACCTCTGAGGCCATACTCGCTCTCATGCTATGGGCAAGGGGGCCACCAAAGACCTAAAGTCACTCTCATAGTCCTACCTGCCAACCATTGTGGATCAAACTTTTCAGTTCTATGCCAGTGAACCCGAGATTTAAACCATCTTTTTAGGTCCAGAGCCCAGGCCACTACCCAGAAGGGAATGAGAGCTCATAATCAACTAAAGTACATGGAAACAATGATGAAAAAGTAAACAATTGATCAAGACCTTAACCAAACCCCTACCAACCATGATAGGAATTTCATTAAAAATATTGTCAACATGTAACCTATAGGTGTAAACAACATAATTAAGTGTAGGAATCTCATACTTATCTTAGAATCACCATGAACCATTTCTTCCTCATAACTTTTGCTGCCCTATCACTTATTAGGTCATAGATACAATATCCATTCAAATACAAGTAAAAAAATGTTGAGATCCAAATATAGATATTGCCATAAAATGTACATATAACCAACATAATATGAACATAAATATAATAAACATATCAGCCATCAAAATCCACATATACACTAGTACATTTACACATGAAAGTCAATGGAATGATTTTATCATTAATCAATGCAATGAACCAACCGGTGATGGGACTACTACACTCCACCTAACCATAGAATGGTTGAGCCAAGTCTATCTTCAGCCAACTACCCCTGTGCCATATTCCAAGCATGAATGTGGGACTCATAGAACACATCAAAGACACCAATAAATGTGGATGCCACTAGATTTCTCTGCCTACATTGCGATGAATTTGAATGCCTTCCAGTCTCTTAGGATTTACCATGCATCCTCAGTCCGATTCACGGATCACTAGGCCCTACACCGAGACATGCTATCCAAGTTTTACCATTCATTCCATCTCACAATCATTAGTCTTGACAGAGAAAAAATCCACCTCTTGGCTTTACCTATATCCCTCCATTCACTCACAAGGATTCCTAGGCCCACTAAGGCACAGAATCTAGCTTTACCGCAACCCATAGTCTGGTTTAGGGGCTACTAGGCTAGTGGCTTCATGCATCCTCAATTTGGTTTAGGGACCACTACCACCATGTGTTTGTCAATTCATAGATCCACCCCACTTGGATTTGAATCCAATCTATCCATCGCACACAAATCATATGAAAGAAACCATCTCGTCAAACCTATCAGGAAATGGCAAGGCTAGGCTAAAAATATGGTCACACCTAAAAAAACCCATGCCATTGTAGAAAATAAACACATGAAATCCCATGCATGCCAAATCTAGCAAGGAAAATACACATGCAAGTCGATACCTGCAATGAGGCTTGTTGTAGCTGCTCGATCCCACCTTCCCCTGCTTGATCTTTCCTTCCTCTTACCTTCTTTTCCTTGCTTGTTCCAATTCCAAAGTGCTCCATGAAAACTCTAAGTGTCCGAGAATGAGAGAGAGAGAGAGAGAATAATGGAAGAGCTCTAAAGCTAAGATTGGAGAGGTTTACCAACTTATCCTCAAAATCCTTTTTATGAATGAGGCCTCCATTTTCTTCATTTTCCATTATTTTGCTTCATTTTCCTCCTCACGTGCAACCTATGACCTTTCACCTCCTTTTTCTCCTAATTTCTATTATTTTCATAAATAATTGTGCCAAAATGTCATTTTTCCTCTTTAATCCATTGTCCATTTCCTTTACTAATTTCCTTAGCCATAAAAAATAAAATGAACACCCCCGAGGATGTCCTACCCAACTTTCAACTTGGAATAAGTGTCCCATTCATCCATACTTATTGTTTTTAACTTTTATTGCATGAAATTTTCACTAGGGATGTTACATAAGTGTACCCATGTGGGTGAGGAGTAGATGTCCCTATACTCATCCACGACATTGTTAACTTGCTTGTGTTGCACGAGGTAACCCTTTTTTGGGGCCATGGATGTGGCCATGATCTTCCCCTTACTTTAAGAGAAAATTAGAATGAAAACAAATTTGTTAGTCTATGAGATGATCTTACTACACTACTTAGCAGAGATCAAGGAAATTGTGGTAGGCAAGTCTACCTTTGGTATCCTATATAATTTTCTACCCAAAGTAATAATAATAGTACGAGGTATGGACTCATACATAGCATGATTCCTCCACAAGTATGGTTTTCGTAATAAAACATCACAAACTTCAAGAGGAGAGATATCATACAATACCTCATCCATGAAGGGCTTGATGTTGTAGGGAAGGAAAAGTTGCTGGCTAACACAAATATCTTGTCCTTGGCGAAGCCATCAATGGTGTATGGCTACAACTATGTCGTGGTCTACATGCCGGAATTCTTAATGACCTCTACTAAGATGAGGTTCTTTTGGCTCCCATTTTTGACAAGTTGAGAACCTTTCACCCACATTTGTGAGTGGAAGAGATGCTCCCGCTCCTCTGGATCTTTGGGCCCAATCTTTTGGACCTAGGTGGTGGAAATGGTGGCACTAGGTTTTGCATCAATAATTTGCTTCCCCTTATCATTACCCTGTCATGTTTTGGCTTAGAGTCAGAACATGCATCTGACTCTGAAGCTTTTAGCTCGACTTCTAGTGATTTCTTAGCACGACACTCATTTATGTTGTCTATGTCGATCTTGTTGATCTCACACCACTTTCCATTATCATTTTTTGTCTTCATGGTGATATTCTTTGATTATGACTTTGATGGGCTGTCCTGGGTCATTCAACCGTGGCTTTGTCCTTTGTTTTGTAGTTTGGAGGTGCCCTTTACCTAGTTTAGATTGGAAGATCCAAAGTCTCTCTTATTCTGTTTAGATTTTTGCTTGAGCCTCACAACATATCGATACATTGTGCCAAGTGATGAGATGTCCAAGAACTCCATTACTTCCTAAATGTATATGTGCATAAAACCATGGTACTTGAGTATTAGATTTCGCTCAGAATCCTTGATACCCAACTTTGTGCATAGCGTATGGGAAATGATTGTGAACTTTGGTACTAGGGTTGTAGGAGAGCACCCTCTCCCTCGAATCCACTGCCAATTGACACTCCTCGTGGCAGCTACCTTGAGATCTCACTCCCGAAGGGAGCAAATTTCGGTAGTGCACTCCCTTTCAAAAAAATCGCTCCGAATTTTTGAGGGAGCGATTAGGGGAGTGGTCAGGAGCGATCACTCCTTAACCGCTCCATGAGAATTTTTTTAAGAGGGGGAGTGATCAGGGAGCAATCACTCTCGACCAACCTCCCTCTTGAAAAAGTGCTTCTACAGGCACCAAAAAAGGTCGTGTGGCAGAGAGAGGGAGGTGACGACCGATGGATGGAGAGGGAGAGGAAAGGGAGGGAAGGGGAGGCAAGGGGAGGGGGAAAAGGTTATACGCTCTCCCCTCCTATTATTCACCCATTTTTCTAAGTTGGAGAGAGAAAGAGAGGTTTTGGAGCTTGGAGAGAGCAAGAGAGAGGAGCTTGGAGGAGCTTCAGGAGCTTGAAAGGGGGATTGGAGCTTGGGATTGAAGCCCAAAGAGTTAGGATCTACACTGTAGTATATAATTTTTGGCTTTTTATGTTCATTGATAAATAAATAATAAAATCTTTATTTCCCATTCCCATTCGTCCATTTTTTTGTAGACTCGAAATTTCAAACATCATGGCTATATGGCTTGGAAATTTATTCTTGTTGGTTCCTTTTTTGGATATTATGGCATCAGAGAATAGAAGAAGGAGGGTTAATCATGATGAAGAAGTGGGTCATAATGGATTTGATGAAAACCTTAGAGAGGAGTACCTTGGTGAGGAGGAAGCGAGTGGACATGGGGAGGCCCCAAAAACTAAAGAAGACCAAACTCCATTATGGAAATATGTTACTGGGTATGAAGTAGGGAAACGGGGTGGAACCACTAAATTTACATGAAACCATTGCAACAAAATTTACACAGGTTCATACACCCATGCCAGAAGGCACCTCCATGCGAAAAGACCATGGGATCGAGATAAACCAATAGGAATCAAAGCTTGTGTAAGTGTGTCAGCAAGACAAAGATCCAAATACATAAGGGAAGAGGAGGAAGACCAATGCAAATCTAAAAAATCAAAGGGTTTCTTTGAACATAGCTCACAATCACATGCACAAAGAACTCCTTCAGTACCCTCCCATGGCACTAAATATGGAGGCATAGGCATAAACATATCTTTATGGTGTAGAACCATGTCACCTTTTCTTGATGAAGGGTGTAGGAATGATGTGGATTTAAAAACTTACCAGTTTCTGTGTGCATGTGGGATACCATTCAATGTTCTTCACTCACCTTATTGGGATGAAATGGTTTCTGACATAAATGATGCCCCCAAAGGATACAAGAACCCTAGGTATTAAAAGGCTAGAACCATTGGACTTGATCATGAAAAAGAAAAAATATCACATTCTTTGAGTAGAATGAAAAATTTTTGGACTGAGCATGGGGTCTCCATTATATTTGATGGATGGAAAAATGTAAAAGGCAAGCCATTAATAAATGTTCTTGTTGTGTATGTTAGTGGTGCCATCTTCCTTTCAGCATATGATTACTCAGAGAAGTTCAAGACTGACATCAACATTGCGGAACCATTACTTGAAACAATTGAATGTATTGGGCCATACAATGTCATCCAATTCATCATTGATAATGCTGCTAATTGTAAGGCAACGAGAGAAATTACAGAGGATAAATACCCCAACATATTTTGGTCTGGGTGTTTGGTTCACACAATGAATCTTTTGATGATATTATTAAGAACAAAAAGAAACAATGGAAATGGATTGGTAATTTGTACAAGATAGATGAACACATGATAAAATTTGTTATAAATCATAGCAATACCCATGGGCTTCTCTGCAGTAACTCAAGATTGGAGCCGTTGAATATTGTGAAGACTAGATTTACTAGATATTACCTCACCTTTAGGAACCTTTTGAAGGTAAGATATTCATTAGCTAGCATGGTATCAAGTCTACACTGGAAGATATTAAAGGACAAGGCTACAAATGTAGCTAACAAGTAAGGTTTTGACAAGGTGGAGGATAGCACTCTTGATGGTTTGTTTTTGGCACACATGAGGCAAGTATTGCAGTTCACCAAGGCCATTTATAGCATGCTTGATTTTGTAGATATAGATAAACCAATGTTTGGGGAGGTGTATAATCAAATGAATACAATGTTGGGGAAAATAAAAGATATTGTTCAGGAAGATGATCCCAACTTGTATAAAATGATTCAAAATTGTTTGTGTACATGGTGGAATAAACTTAATGTTCCACTACATGCCTTAGTGTATATCCTTATGCCAAAATACTACACTCCATCTTGGTTGGGCCAACTTGCACCTGGGGTTGGGGTTAGGGACAAACCCTAGATAGATCCAGAGGTACAAGAGGGATATATGAAAGTATTAGACAAGCTAGTCCCTGATAGGGAGGAGTGTGCTAATATGTGTCTTGAATTAGGCAGATACTTTAGCTACACTAGTCTTTTCGGTTATTTGCATGCAATGGAAGATAAATATAGATTTGATGTTATCATATGGTGGGAAGCATATGGCGGCATGGGAATTTTGAGAAAATTGGAAAAAACATTCTCTCACAGGTTGTAAATGCTTCTTCTACAGAGAGGTTTTGGAGCACGTACAACTTCATAGATATGTGAGAATAAATAGACTCGATGAGAACAAAACAAAAATCTTGGTTTATGTACAATACAACTTGACGTTGTTGAGTCATTATTGTGATCAAGCTTATGAGTATCCAACATATAAAATTTGGGACAACCACCTAGAGGAAGATAATTTGGAGAATGGAAATATCCATGTTGAAGAATTGGAAGCAGAAATATTGACAGATGATGATGAAGAAATCGTAGATTTTCTTGTAGATTCAAAGCTCATGTAATCTACTAAAACGCAGGACAATAATCTACTCTACTCTGAACAACGGAAACCAATAATCGATGAAAACAATAATCAACAAGAGGAAGATAATCAATGAAACGTAACACAATATTTCTATGGGGAAAGCCACTTCTCAAAACCCTGACTATATATATTGCATTAATCAAAAATCTAAGTGAAAATACAAAGCTTATTCACGCTAGAAAATTTCATGCACAAGTATGATCAACTCTCTACCTCACAAGCCTACTCTATCCAACACTTAGCCAATTCTTCTACCTACCAAGACTTTATTTCCTTGCACAATTCCTTTGAGGATCCACCCATATTTAACTGGGAAATCCTTCCTCCATAACTTCACAATCCAAAAATAGGTCCTTCTCTGATTGAATGCATGATCTACACAACTTAGAAAATAATACAACTGATAGTACATTGTCCCTCCACTCAGACTCAAATGGTTCTTTCTCTGAACTAACATGCATGAGTTTCTCATGAGTGAACCTTCAGTTAGTTGAAGTAGCACTGAGGATGTACCAGTGCACCAACTAACTACTAGACCTCTACTAGTTCCTCCAATAGTTAGAACTAGTTTAACTGTCTATAACTCATTCAAATTGAGTTATCTAATTACAACTCAAATAAACTCATCCTGGACCCCTAAAATTTAGGGATCACACATACATGATTAAAAAAAGAATTCCAACTCGAAATTCCTAAGAAAATTAAGTCAATTGAACTTAATTAACTACTTACATTGGTTTCTATGAGAATAGAATTCGATTTTAATTCTCATTTTAATTCAAGGAAAAAGTTAACTAGACTTTCTTATTGCCATTTCTCAACACTCCCTCTCAACAAGAATGGATTATCAGCTACCCTGATCCTATCTCTGTGAATCTCGAATTTACATATTGACAATTCCTTTGTCAAAATGTCAACATCTTTCTCCTCTGTGGGAATGTATTCCAACAACATGATACGCCTCAATACACAATCCCAAAGATGATGATATTGGATATCAATAGGCTAGGACCGATCATGAAAAACCGGATTTTTAGAGAGTCTGATACGACTCTGGTTATTGTAGTAAATCAGGATGCATCTGTTGATCAAACAAACCAAGTAAAATGTTCCTCATCTAGATGGCCTCACATGTTTCCTGACTTGGAGCCACGTACTCTTCTTATACCGAATTGAGTGTAACTGATATTTGTTTCCTGCTATAACAAGAAACTATTGCTGACCCAATACTGAAGAACCCTCCTGATGTGCTCTTCTTGTCCGATGGACACACTGCCCAATCTGCATTGGTACAACCTTGAAGCTTCACTCCCTTCGTCTGTATGTACAACAATTCATACTGAGTAGTGCCTATGAGGTATCTCAACACATGCTTTGCTGGCTTCCAATATAGTGTGGTCGGCCTAGCCATCGCTTGACTAAGATATTTAATTACATAACACATATATGTGTTCACCAAATACATGAGTGAACCCACAAGCTGTTTGTAAACAATAGCTTCCACTACTTCACCTTAAGTAGCATCCTCCTTCCTCCATTTACCTACTAGAGGTGTCTCTATGGATTTACTGCTTTCCATGTGGAAACTCCTAAGTATCTCATTGGCATACTTGCCTTGAAACAAAAGTAGTTCCCCACCACCTTGCCATACTTCCATGCCCATAAAGTAATGCATGAGCCTCATGTGTAGGTTTTGACCTTGTACAGAAAATTACCTGCATATGAATTCTAAAACACAGAAAATAAACAATGCAAGAGCATAACACATAAAACACATATACACGGAGATTTTCCCCTAGATCCCAAAATCGGGACTACCAGCTTGATTTTTCATTATGTTCCTTTCAATGTTATAATACATATTTATACATGCCGAAGCATCCAATACCATGGACCAAAAACTGTCGTGTCCAATACCATGGACCGAAAACCATCGTGACCAAAAGCATGTGTGAAAATCATGCACAAAACCATAGGTGGGTCCGCCTATCCTAACATAGGGTCCAAAACCAAAATTTTCCAATGCACTGCCTCGGACCCCATAAAGTGGGGTTACGGGTATGCCTTAAACCATCTGTGACCCCCCCCTCTAACCCCCGGTTAACTATGTGGGCTAGTCGTGGAAAGAATATAACACAACCCAATATCATGTCCTTCATTTCAAACTCTCTTGGAACATCCTCCTTGCAAGAATTCATGAACTGATCATCTCCTATTAGAATAAAATCATCGACATATAACACAATGATCAACAATTTACCTTCCACCAGTATGTGGTACGGGTTAGCATCCACTTCACTTTTGGTGAAGCCCAACCCATTGAAGCAGCTATTGATTCTAGTGTACCAAGCATGGGGTGCTTGCTTCATCCCATACAATGCTTTCTTGAGTCGGAACACATGCGACTCATGATTGAAGGTCTCAAAACAATTAGGCTACTCTATGTAGACTTCTTCCTCAATCATGCCATTAAGGAAGGTTGTCTTTACATCCATATGATGTATCTTCTAACCCATCTACATTGATTGTTATAATATGGATCTGATCAATGAGTACCTTGCAACAGGAGAAAAGGTCTCATCATAGTCAATAACCTCTACCTGTGAAAAGCCACTAGCCACAAACCTGGCCTTATGTTTCTCTATAATACCATATGCAACTTGATTTACCTTGTAAAGCCATTGAGAGCTCACTAATGACTTATCTTCTAGTCTTGGGACCACATCCGAAACACTGTTACGAACTATGGAGTCATACTCCTCCACCATGGAATCAATCCAAATTGGTTGGTACACTACCTCCTGAAAGGAAGATGACTATATCTCAACACATCTACTCATAAGAGCCATGTCTCTAGTTTACCTCTCAAGTGACATCCTCTTCCTATGTTGTGATGTGGGTGCTCCCACACTCTCTCTTGCATCATGCAATAACCTATCAACCTCTCTGGTTCGCTTTCTCCCACCTTTGGAAGACTCTGCATGAGTGGTTGCCTCCACTCCTGGATCCTCTGCATGTGGCTGCTCCACATCAATGTGAGGCTACTCAATCTTGGGAGCTAAAATCTCTCCTACAACATGTAGCTGGATCTCCCTCTCATGGGAAAATTGCATGGTCTTCTCCTCATCGAATTTGACATCCGTACGAACCATTGTCATCCTATTGGTTGGTAGATATACCCAATATTTGTGAGGTGTATCAGTGTACCCAAAAAATATCCCCACGTTGTTGTTGGCTCAAGCTTCTTTTGTGCATCTTTGGTCATATGGAAATATACCGATGACCCAAAAATCCTGAAGTGACCAACATCTAGTCTCTTACCGGAGAAAACCTCCTGTGATGTTTTCATCCCAAGAATCTGATATGAGCTTCTATCCTGTAAATAAACAATTGTGTTGCATGCTGCAACCCACAAGTGTAGCGGTAGGCCTTGATCATGCAACATCGCTCGTGTTTCCCCTGTAGTACTTCTGTTCTTCCTTTCGATCACCCCATTTTGTTTTGGGATATGGGATGTCATCAACTCTTGATTAGTTCTTTCTACTGCACATAACTTCTTAAACTCATTTAAGACATAATCACCACTATTATCACTCCTTGTAGATATAACCTTCTTTCCAGGCTCTTTCTCTACCAATGCTTTAAATTCACAAAAAAATTCAAAAGGTTGATACTTCTTCTCCATGAAAAGGAGATAGAATTCACGAGAAAAAATGTCAACAAATATAACATAATACATGTGTTTTGTCATGGATTCTATCGGAATGGTCCACACACATCTGAATGGACTCGCTCTAGAATCATCTTTGCTCAACTATCTCTCTCATGAAAGGAATCCTTGGTGTATTTTCACAAAGTGCACCCCTTGCATGTATCAAATTTCTCTAACGTATCTTTGGGAAGACAGATAGAAATCTATTGGTCAATTTTCAAAGCCCCATGATGAAAGTGACCCAATCACTTATGCCACAACTTGTCAATGTTTCAGATCTACACCATATCTACTTTCTTGATCAAAGAAACACAATCATCTACCTGCAACTTATAGAGATTCTTCACTCGAATCCCTATCATCTTTACTTGACCCATGACTATGTGTCAAAGGAACACCTTTCCTTTGATAAAGAACACATCATAGCCTCTATCCTCCAACATGACGACCGATACTAAGTTCCTCTTCAACTAGGAAAAATACATAACATCTCTCAAGGTGAGAGGAGCACCCTGCTCCCTCTAAAAAGTAACTGTGCCCATTCCAGTAGCACTATACCTCTGGTCATCACCCATCTCGATATGCATCTAGAGATCCTTCTCCTCCAGGTCACTTAAGAACTCCTTCTCACTAGTCATGTGGAATGAAGCTCCACTATCTAGGTACCATACACTACCCATCATTGATGACACCATGTATGCAATGAGAGTAAAGTCCAATTCGAATTGAGAGGCAAGAGCCTCACCCACCACTCCTCCTGAGGACTTCTTCTTGGATTTCTTGAGTGGACAATTTGTAGCAAAATTTCCCAACTCATGATAATGAAAGCACTTAACTTTCGACATGTATTTCTTCTTGCCTCCATCAAAAGAATTCGATTTAGAATGGGATGTCTCTCCTTCCCCGTTAGTTTGCGATGAGGAACCATCTCTAGTGTTTCTTATGATCTCCTCCTACATCAAATTTAACCACTTTTGTTCCCAATATGGCAACTTCTCCATCCCATTAACAGAGTCTTGATAACTATTCCAACACTTGGGAAGGCCTAGAAAAGCTTGGCTCACCATATCATCCTTAGAAATGGTTATTCCAACATTTCCAAGCTCATCACGACAGTGAGTGAACTTGATCAAGTATTTTGGAATGGTATTTCCTTTCTCCATCTTGATTTTTCGAAGTTTGTCTTTCAGTTCCAACTTCCTGTGGTCACTACTATTCTGAAATAGTTTCGTCAATGCTTTCCACATAGCATACATAGTTTCCTTTCCATGGAGACTCGATATAATGTGGTCTCGAACTCATTCAAGAATTACCTACCTTGCCTTCGGCACACACTTCTTCCATTCGGCCAAATTATGAGCATCTGATGCTCATGTCTTAGGAATATCTTGATCAATGAATTCCTTGAGGCCATTATCTTCCAACACTAACTCTATCCTATCTTTCCAGGCTATATAATTCGAGTTTCCTTCCAAGGGAAACTAGAGACTCAAACTATAGAAATCCATTTTCTGATCCTGAAGTATAAATTGCAAATTAAAATTTCACTTATAACTCCAAAGTATAAACTCTGAAATCTCCTCTAGTATACTATCTTAAGCTTCAATACCATGTAGAATTCTTGTAGATTCACAGGTCATGTAATGTAGTAAAACACAAGACAAGAATCTACTCTACTCTCAAAAGCGGAAACCAATGATCGATGAAAAAAATAATCAAAAAAAGGAAGATAATCAATGACACATAACACAACATTTCTCTGGGGAAATACATTTCTCAAAACCCCAACTATATATAATGCATTAATAAAAAATATGAGTAAAAATACAAATTTTGTTATGACTAGCACAATTCCTACACAAGTATGATCAACACTACGCCTCACAAACCTTCTCTAGCCAACACTTAGACAATTCTGATGCTTGCCAAGCCCCTATTTCCTTGTGCAATTCTTGTGAGTACCAACCCATATTTAATTGGGAAATCCTTCCTCCATGACTGCACAATCCAAAACTAGGTCCTTCTCTCATTGAATGAAGGATCTGTACAACTCAAAAAATCATACAACTTATAGTACATTGTCCCTGCACTCTAAACTCAACTAGTTCTTTCTCTGAATTGACATGCATGAGTTTCTCATGAGTGAATCTCCAGTTAGTTGGAGTAGCACTAAGGATGCACCAGTGCACCAACTCACTATTAGACCTCTACTAGTTCCTCCAACAATTAGAACTAGTTTAACTATCTATAACTCAATGAAACTGAGTTATCTAATTATGACTCAAATAGACTCATCTTGGACCCCTAAAATTTAGGGATCACACATACATGACTACAAAGATACTTCCAACTTGAAATTCCTACGCTAATTAAGTCTTATGTGATTTCTACTGAAAAGATTTTCTTAATTCATTATGGATCACAAAAGCCTAAATTTGGAAACTAATTAAGTCAACTGAACTTAATTAACTATTTAAGAATTTCTATTAGAATAGAATTCAATTTTAATTCCAAGTTTAATTCAAGGACAAATTAAACTAAAATTTCTTGTTGCCATTTCTCAATAGAAACAACAACCATGCCAACCCCGCCATCCAGTAGCAGTATTATTGCTTGAGTTCCAACTATTGTTCCTTTGTTGTTGCTGCCTCCATCTACATCTCATGTGGAGGGCATGTGCATTTTGGTTTTGTTCATGCGACTATACAGGAGGAGACTCCTAGAAGACCACAAATACCAAAACCTGCTCAGGAATTAGACATTTCTCATGGCAAGAGGCCCAAGAATTAGCAATAGATAATGGATTTACTTGTCTTTTATAGTTTCTAGTAGTATTAATAACTGCTCACTATTTCATATTTATTATGATATTTTTGTAAACAATATATGACTATTTAAGTTTGAAGTTTGAAGTTGGAAATTATAACTCATTGGTAATGGATTAAGAATATGATGCTTCGTGAAAGTTGAAAGTTGTTTCATTTCATGTTAGATATTCTTTGTAAGTGTAATGAGTACACTTAGCTTAAAAGTACAACTTTGGTGATCAATGATGATAAATGTTAATGTTGAATTTTGAAATCTTGAAACTTTAAGATTGATGAATCATGAGACTCAATATGTTGTATGTTACTAACTTGTGGACATGGTTGATGAATATTATCACTTCTAGATGATCGATGTTATATGGTTCAATCTATATTTTTATGCTTTTTATATCTAATTCATTATTCTACATGC
The DNA here is from genome assembly GCA_000404065.3 of Pinus taeda. Classification (NCBI taxonomy): domain Eukaryota; kingdom Viridiplantae; phylum Streptophyta; class Pinopsida; order Pinales; family Pinaceae; genus Pinus; species Pinus taeda. Next base: position 3,388 of record APFE030943236.1, on the reverse strand, counting down.
TTTTGTTGGCATATATGCATCAAAATATAATATAATATATATATTATAAAAATTCACTCCCTGATTCACTCCCAAACAGGGAGCTTCTGAAAATGTCGGTCCCACACTTGCTTCTGCTCCCGCTCCCTGTTTTTGCTCCCATTCCCAGGTAACCTTGTTTTGTACATCATGGTCCCTTCTCTTCGGTTGTGTGGTCCACTTTATGTACTTATATTCATAGCTTTCGATAGGGTAATATTGTTCCTTGAAGGAATCTCACAAATAATCCCTAGAGGGTGCAGATGAAAATAGTTAGGGTTCCTCCTTATCCCTCTGTTTAGAAAATTTCCCACCAGTCGTTGACATGGAGGGCGGCTTTGAGGAGTGCAAAAGTAATATTTTCCCTATTGAAAAAATTATGGATTGAAAAATATCCTTCTAGTATATTTAATCATCTATCCAGGGCATCTCAGTCTATTTCGCCTTCAAATATAGGAATGTCAAAGTTAACTCGTACCTTAAAGGGGGTGATACCTCTGAAGTGACTGCTCGATGAAGATACTTCAACCGCTGATACCCACTGAAGGATCTGGTAAATTTTGTCCATCATCTAATTCCTTTGTTTCTCAAGGGCTTCTTTGAGAAACATTTTGAAAGGGTATCTCATTCCCTCGTCTTTATTTTCTTCTACCGTAGGAGGTTGGAGAGGCCATTCTTGCAAGGGCTCAATCAATTCAAGTCCCAAATCCTTATACCCTCACCTCGTTGGGGACATGCATAAAAAATTAGAGAAAGAAAATACCACTCTGATACCGCTGATCCGTATTTATGAAGGAACGAAATAGGATACAAATTCAAACAAAATATAGAGATGAATTGAAACATAACTTCAATTAATAAATAGCAACTGCTGAAAAAAATTTACATACATAAGAGAAACAAACTAGCTTAGACAATGGTAGCTTATTTATGAGATGATATGTGCTAACTACATGCCTCCTAAAGTATGTTACAATGAGGCTCACTAGCCTTTTTATCATTAAGAAATAATGGAAAACCATAAACATAAAAAAATCTAACCTTAGGAGATGAAGTATGAAAAGTTTGTGGGCCTCGTTGAATTAGTTGATACATCAACTTCTTGGGGTCATAACTTTGGCATTCAATCTTCATTTGGCGCATATGATAGCTCATTAGAAACATCTATCTCAGGAAAATAAATTTCAACTGTAGATTGCTACCAAATAGTATAGGTATGATGGCTTCGGAAGTTCAGGCCTCAAAAAAATGTAAAAATAGTAAATTATGCTACAAATGAGGAAACTGAAAGGAAATAGTGCTCGATGTCCAAGTGAAATAGGGAGATGGCCACCAATATCTACTTGGATCAAGAGGGACTCACTTTACTAAGATTTTGTGATTACATAATTATGGTACATTGCCATGGCCCCAACATACCCATCTAGTGAGAATTGGGAGGATTGATTTAGGAGCTAGAAATGAAGTCAACATGGAGGTCAATGGGATATATGTTTCTTATTTGTCCTTGTATATGCATTTATCTTGGAATGATATTGTAGTGCTAGTGTAGATATGAATATTTGATATGAAACTTTGGTTATTACAGGCCTTTAAGGTACAAAATGGATATGTATTCTTGGGTGTAATATATTTGAGAACTGTCTAATATAATTTCAGGAGAAAGGTGCTCTAGTGGATGAGGATTTTGATGCTGCCATTTATTTTATTTACCCTATGCAACCTAGACAATATGTCTCATGCTAACATTTGAATACACCTTCAGGTCAAAATTTTGGGTGACCAATGTGCATACCAATATGCATATTTATTCAAGTGCAATGTTATGTTAAGTGTTATCATGTTATATTATTATTTTCATTATATAGATATTGTCCTTTTCATTGTATAACTAAATGAAATGAAAGCTTGCCATTTTTTGGTACATTGGATTTGGAAAATGTAAATATGTTAATTGTGTCTAGAAATCAAAGGTGCTCTTCCATCTCGAGAAGGAAGAGATGTGTCGTGTTTGTAACACTAATAAACTGAATGATGAAAGAATTCAAAAAAATTGACTTATATCCATCCCAACTTTAGATCTTTTAAGTAGAGAGAGTTTGGAACTAACGTATTTGTTACCGTTTTACTATCATCGTGCTTAATAAGCACATGGTTAAAATGGAACTTTTATAATTTCACCATAGTTATTAGTTATTGGCATCCTAGTGTAATCATTTTTGTTTCAGAGTTAATAATTTCTCTTTGACACTTCTTTGTGAATGCAAATTTTTATTTTCGGTAGTAGAGTCTTCTAAAAAGGGTTTCTTACCTCTTCCCGTGAAGTTTTACCTAAGTATAAAGTATGCTGATGGAAATATTGGATCATTTCAAAGGGAAAAGAAAACAAATATTATTATTGTGGATATTTATTATGAGTGCGCTCCACCTCATTCTATGATGTTCGGACATACTACAAAGGATATCGATGCAAGAGCTACATCATTTGAAGGGAAAAGAAAACAAAAATTATTTGGTGTAGAGATTTGTTTGAAGGATTCTAATGAAAACACCATCTTCTTTGATGATGATATGAATCTCAAGCTTTGAGATGTGGTGAGATTGATGTAGCTGTGTAGGATTTCTATGTTCCAATATTCTTATCCCGCTGTAGGGGGTAAGCACATATACTACTTTTATTCCCTCTACTGGAATAAAATATTTGTCCCTATCCATAATTCTTCTAAAAGGAACTTCAATCTGTGTGTCAGAGCTCCATGTTTTGCAATGTCTAACAAAAATTCATACAACGGTAAATACCCATAAGAGATTAGGGTAATGGAATACTTCTGTCACGAAAAACTTGAACCCATGGGTTTTAATTAGAGGACACTGAATGTTGATATATTGGAAAGATAAAGCCATGATTTACAGAGCACATTGGATGTTCTATGCATTGCAGCTGAGTGGGATCCAATGTTTGACGAAATGCAGCTAAGTGGGATCCATTTTTTTACGAATTACAAGAAATGGTAACTTAGAACTGGTTAGGATTAATATTGTTAATTGGATTCACCATTGGAACTGAGTTGTTTTCTTATTAATTCTATTTTATATCATTTTTCAATGAGAAAATGAAGAATGAATAATGGGATAATTGAAAGCTTTTGGTTATTTATTTTGAATTGAGAAATGTGGGCCTTGAGTGAATTTTCTAATTTCAATGGGTTTGGAGAACAATTCTCGATAATGATAGAACTTATGTAGAAATTAGTCTTTCGATTAATCATATCATAAGGATGCGTCCGAAAGTTTCGAAACCAAACTAATGTGGTTTCATCTACGGAAAGGTGACAAACCAATCATTGAGAGAATAAATAGCAGGAATGCA